>CM037634.1:9361117-9445380 GCA_015227895.2 Colaptes auratus
TCTTGCTAGGAAAGAAAGAAAAAGCAAACCAACCCCAGACTGGGGTTATATTTTCTGCTGAGCTTCTTTTACAGTTTTACTCAATTTCTATGTCTGTATGTAGCACACTGGTTTAGAGAGGTAAATAGACTGCCAGAGTGTTCATTTCACTTTGGGAAAGCTGATCACTCCCTTCTGATCAATAGCACCTCACTCTTTGGACTCAGTGTAAATGTCACATCTGAAACAGGCTGGCAAACCTGTGAGGATTCAAGTCCCTAAGTTATTATCTTCTACAAATGCATTTTGCTTCAAAGGTGTAGGAAAAAGAAGTCATGAATGTGCCTGTGCAGCCACAAGCAATGGGGTAGGAGATGAGTTAACTGGCAGCGCATTTAAACTCTTACTGTGCTGAAAAGATTGTTTTTCCCAGTGAGACTGTTGGTCAAATGAAAGGACCTTCTCAGCCTCAGTTATACACATCTCAGCCTTGCCTCCTGCACTGCACTTGACTTGTGCTGGCAATTGCTAGGTGGGCAGCAGATGGGAAAGCTCAGATGTAGCAATGGCGTATTTTGGAAAGGGGTAATCTCAGGTGGTTCTTTAAGACTGACAGGGCATATTCTTGTACTTTTAGGTATAACTATATCCATCCTTAGAGAAGGTAATTATTGTCTTGTGACATAAGCTTCAGTAACTGCTTGCAGCATCTTAGATGGTCTTCAGTCTCTCAGCTAGAGAGCACTGGAATAGCAATCCAGTTACCCAAATCTGAATGAGTGTACTCCACTGGCTGAATACACTTTGTCAGCAGAGCTGTGTGCTGGCATTTAATGCTGCCTTTAGTCCCCTGTGTGGCTGAGTGGGGCAGCACTCAGTACGCCAATGATTGCTTGTTCTGATTTGGACCTGGTCCTCATCTGACACAGCTGCCCAGGACGTGTGTTGTGAGGATTGGGATTCCCTCAACCACATTCAGAGGAACTCCTTTGGAATACTTTGTGTGCTTAAGCTGGGTACTGGGGTGCCGAAGTGGAGTGAAGGTGGGTAGAAAGAGGGAAAACTAGTACACAAACAGAAAACCATCCAAAGGGTGTTAAATCAACTGCTAATTAAGTCTCCAGATTTCATGAGGATCCACTCATCCTGTTTTTCTCTTCTCCCCAAAGATCACATTTCTTGCACACATCAGCACTTAGGTATACAGAAGAAGGTGCTTGATAGAACTAAAAGAATAGGTCACTGGGTAAAGCACAAGGACAGACACTAACCCTGCCTCACCTTCCGGCTGCCAGTGGGAGTCTTACCTACCTCAAAACATAGGAGATGTAGCCTTCGCACGCTTTCAGCCAAGCTGCCTTATGCTATTGCCACCAAGAGGCTGCAGCAGAGAAAAAGCTTTCATGAGGATCTTGGAAGTGATGTGCCAATCAAAGCTGGGGCTTTAAAAAGAACTTGCCTCTTACCATTGTGTAAACACATTTGATAGTTTCAGTGCCATGCAGTATGTCCAAGCGCATGGGTTTTCTTTGTGGCATCATGAATACAGCCAGTCTCTGGGGAGATTAACAGCTCATAGGTTCATAGGTTCCATATGGCCCAAGTGCAGCCTGGCTTCTGCCAGCCTGTTCACAGGCACATACTTCCCTTCAGCTTCATGTCCAGTCTGCTCAGATGGTGCAGTGACAACACAGAGAGGGTGGCAAGTTGGGTCTGATGATCGCAGCGCACCATAACAGCTTGGCTTTTCCTTTAGAGTCTGAGGAAGGGCACAAATGCAAGCTGGGATGCCAACCAGGCCCATGTTTGCCAGTTCTTGCATTGATTGAAATGTTAGGGTCTGGCATCCTGACTCCCATGTCAGGTGCATGAGAGCTTTTGTGGCAGGGAGTGCTGGAGCCTGGAGAAATCTGGGGATTTCTTTCCCGTTAGCTCATCTAAGCAAGTTTCATAGACTTTCATAGAATGGATTAGGTTAGAAGGAACCTTGAAGATCATCCAGTTCCAACCCCCTGCCGTGGCCAGAGACACTTTCCACTACCCCAGTTTGCTCAAGGCCTCATCCAACCTGGCCTTGAACACTTCCAGGGAGGAGGCATCCATTCCCTGGGCAACCTGTTCCAGTGTCTCACACCCCCTTACTGCAAGAATTCTTCCTAATCTCCAGTATCAACTGCCCACCTCAAGCTTCAATCCATTCCCTCTCCTATCCTATACAAGCTCTCTAAAAACTCCTTCCCAGCTTTCTTGTTGGCCCCTTCAGGTACCTAGAAGGATCGCTAAAGGTCTCCCAGAGCTTCTCTTCTCCAGGCTGAGATGAGAGGATGATTTTTCAAATACAAGTTGTTAGCAAACTTGAGAGACTCAACCATAACCTGCAAAGGCTAAACAGCCAGACTGGCATGTGGAGCAGGGCCAGCCCTGTACCTATACTGTAGGGTAACATAGAAGACAACAGTCTCAAGCTGCACCAGGGGAAGTTTAGGCTCGAGGTGAGGAGAAAGTTCTTCACAGAGAGAGTCATTTGCCATTGGAATGTGCTGCCCAGGGAGTGGTGGAGTCACTGTCCCTGGAGGTGTTCAAGAAGGGATTGGATGTGGCACTTGGGGCCATGGTTTAGTAGTCATGAGGTGTTGGGTGTGATAGGTTGGACTTAATATCTTTTGAGGTCTTTTCCAACCTTACTGATTATATGAAAGCATTTAGGTTTAGGCTGGATGTTAGGAAGTTCTTCACAGAAAGAGTGATTGGCCATTGAAATGTGCTACCCAGGGAGGGGTGTGGAGTCACCATCACTGGAGGTGTTTAGGAAGAGATTGGTTGGGGCACTTGGTGCCATGGTTTAGTTGATTAGATGGTGGTTGGTGATAGGTTGGACTTGATGATCTTGAAGGTCTCTTCCAAACTGGTTATGTCTAGTCTAGCCTAGTGCTAGAACTGTCAGCGTGCTGTCCTTCAGCTTTCAAATTATTTTGCTTTGAAATCACTGTGGTGGTTTTGCTTAATATATATTTTTTTTCCTTCAAGAACAGTATTTCTTTCCTGCTTGACAGTCCTCCTGCAAAGGCACCAGTGCCTTAATGTTCTTGTATCAGGCATGCAGCTTCTGCAGCTTCCCCGTGGGAGCAGCGCTCCATAATTTATGATGCGCCTTCTGAATAATAACTCGAAATTACAGTCTGCTTTATTTTAATCTTTTTTAATTGGCTCTCAGAGGCTTTGCAAGAGTCTGGCTGTGGATTTTCCCTTGCTATTGGATTACACCTTTTTTGTTGTTGTTGTTTCTCCCTCTTTATTCAATTTTTTTCTTTGGTGCTTTTAATTACTTCACGCAGAGCGAAGCACACTCGCCGACAACAGCTCCTGCATGAAGACTCTTAATTAAATGGTACTCAGCATGCTGTAAAAATTGCAAGGTTTTGGAGACAGGAGAGGCACAGATAACATGGCATTTTACAGGCCAGTTTTGCATGTCAGCAGGATTCCACAGCACTTTATTTTGTTTTGGCCTCCAACGTAAAACGCTGTAAAAGGCAACGACCTATCAGTTGCACAGGCCTCGTCTTCAGCTGAGCTTTAATTGCTTACCTCTCTTAAAGGTTGTTTAAATAGGCCTCCTTCCATTCACACAGTGAGAGTCTACACAACATTGAGTGATTGAGACAGTCATCAGCAAATTTGCAGATGACACCAAGTTGGGAGAGATGTTGGTCAGTTAGAGGGCAGCAGGCTCTGCAGAGGGGACCTTGATGACCACTGGACAGATGGGAGAGTCCAACAGGATGGCATTCAACAAGTCCAAGTGCCAGGGGCTGCACTTTGGCCACAGCAACCCCATGCAGAGTTACAGGCTGGGGTCGGAGTGGCTGGAGAGCTGCCAAACAGAGAGGGACCGGGGGGTGCTGGTTGACAGCCGCCTGAACATGAGCCAGCAGTGTGCCAAGGTGGCCAAGGTGGCCAATGGCATCCTGGCCTGCATTAGGAATGGTGTGGCCAGCAGGAGCAGGGAAGTCATTGTGCCCCTGTAGTCTGCATTGGTTAGGCCACACCTTGAGTCCTGTGTCCAGTTCTGGGCCCCTCAGTTTAGGAAGGACATTGAGACACTTGAACGTGTCCAGAGAAGGGCAACAAGGCTGGGGAGAGGCCTTGAGCACAGCCCTGTGAGGAGAGGCTGAGGGAGCTGGGGTTGTTTAGCCTGGAGAAGAGGAGGCTCAGGGGTGACCTCATTGCTGTCTACAACTATCTGAAAGGTGGTTGTAGCCAGGAGGGAGTTGGTCTCTTCTCTCTAGCAACCAGCACCAAAACAAGGGGACACAGTCTCAAGCTGTGCCAGGGGAAGTTTAGGCTCGAGGTGAGGAGAAAGCTCTTCACCGAGAGAGTCATTCACCATTGGAATTGCTGCCCGGGGAGGTGGTGGAGTCACTGTCCCTGGAGTGGTTCAAGAGGGGACTGGACATGGCACTTGGTGCTATGGTCTAGCCATGGGGTCTGTGGTGACAGGTTGGACTTGATGATCTTTGAGGTCTCTTCCAACCTTAGTGATACTGTGATACTGTGATTTATTCAGTAGGTTTAGGGTACAGATGAATTCCAGGCTCAGACACACAAATATCCAGCATGACTCCAGATGCTTAATTAGAATCATACAAATACCTCAGACTTTTCAAATGGGAAAGGAAAACAGAAATTAGTCCATCTTGGAATCACAGAGTGCAGGGGGTTGGAGGGACCCTTGAAGTTCATCTTGTCCAACTCCCCTCTAGTGAGCAAGAGCACTTTAACTAGTAAGTGAAGAGTCCTGCAACGGGAGGGATAATAAACTGCACCAGTATAGATAGGAGGCAACCTGCTAGAGAGCAGCTCTGTGGAGAAGGACCGGGAGTCCTGGTGGATAATAGGTTATCCAGGGGTGGTCAGCAATGTGGCCTTGTGGGGCCAGTGTATCCTGGGGGTGCATTAAGAGGAGTGTGTCCAGCAGATCAGGGAGGTCTCCTCCCCCTCTACTCTGCCCTGTGAGACCTCACCTGGAATAGTGCATGCCAGTTTTGGCCTCCCCAGTTCAGAGAGGGACAGGGATGTACTCAAGAGAGGTCAATGGAGGGCTCTGGGAGATTAAGGGACTGAAGCACATGCCCTATGAGGAGAGGCTGAGAGACCTGAGCTTTTAGTCTGGAGAACAGAAGAAATGTTTATAAATATGTGAGGGAGGGTGTGGTGTCAGAGGAGGGGACAGGCTCTTCTCTGTTGCTCCCTGTGATTGGACAAGAGCAGTGGATATAAAGTACAGAACAGGAGGTTCCACCTCAACATGAGGAAGAACTTCACTGTGAGGGTCACAGAGCACTGGGACAGGCTCCCAGAGAGGTTGTGGAGTCTCCTTCTCTGGAGACTTCCAAGACCCTTCTGGATGCATCCTGTGTGACCTGTGTTAGATTCTATGGTCCTGCTCTGGCAGCGGGCTTGGATAGAGATCTCCAGAGGTCCCTTCCAACCCCTAACATCCTGTGATCAGGTTGCTCAGGGCCCCATCAAGGGCCTTGAAGGGCTTGAGGGATAGGGCTTCTACCACCTCTCTGGGCAACCTGTTCCAGTATTTCACCATCCTCATTGTAAAGTACTTGCTAGTCATTTATTTATTGACCAGTTCTGTTCATGGTGCTTTTTATCCATGACGCTGCCAAGCACACCCCTGAAGAGGATGAAGTCTGCTCACTTGAAGTCCAGAGATGTGAGCTTGTTCCACAGCCACCTTGAGGATCATTTTGTGGTCACTGCAGCCAAGGCTGCCCTTAAGTTTCACATCACTCACCCTCCCCTCCCTGTCGGTGAGGACAAGGTCCAGCACAGCACCTTGTGCATTCCTTTACCACTTGGAAGAGGAAATTATCATCAATGCACTCCAAGAACCTCTTAACACAGCAGGGACCAGCAGTCTATCCTTTCAACAAATACCCAGGTGGTTGAAATCTCCCATGAGGACCAGGGCTTGCAAATGCACAGCTGCTCCTATCTGTTTATAGAGTGTGGTAAAGAAGCCTCTGTCATCTCAGGATCTCAGATTTTAATTGGTCATTTTTAATTATTGCAAAAACTGTGAGAGAGATTCAACATTTGTAGCCAACAAGAGGAGGGAACAGCAGATTTGCTAGCTCCCAAGCTTCTTTGTATGAATTACTTGATCCTTACACTCTCTGTCTGCATTTACAGTAGCTATGTATTGGTGTGACCTTGTTCATTCCAGGGAGTTTCCAAGCACAGCCCTTCCTGAAACTGAAGGATCTGAGCTGGGTCCTTTATTTGCATAAACCTGTGCTACCCTACATAACTGTCAACAGGGCAAAGCCTGGATCCGGTCCTGATCCAGCAGCTTTTTGACTCTTTGCTGATGACACCAAGCTGTGTGAAGAAAGGATGCCATCCAGAGGGACTTGACAGGCTGGAGAGGTGGGCACAAGCCAACCTCATGAGCTTCAACAAGACCAAGGGTAGGGTCCTGCATCTGGGTCGAGGCAATCCCAGGCACAAATCCAGGCTGGGCAGTGACTGGCTGGGGAGCAGCCCAGAGGAGAGAGACTTGGGGGTGCTGGTGGACGAGAAGCTCAACATGAGCTCTCAATGGTGCACTTGCAGCCCAGAAAGCCAATCAGATCCTGGGCTGCATCAGGAGAAGTGTGGCCAGCAGGTCAAGGAGGTGATTCTCTCCCTCTACTCGCCCTGGTGAGACCCCACTGGAGTACTGTGTCCAGTACTGGTAGCCCTATTACAAGAGGGATCTGGAGGTGCTGGAAGGTGTCCAGAGAAGGGCCACGAGGATGACAGAGGGGCTGGAGCACCTCTCCTGTGATACAGACTTGAAGGGTTGGGGCTGTTCAGTCTGGAGAAGAGAAGGCTCTGAGGTGACCTCATTGTGGCCTCCACTATCTGAAGGGGGCCTACAAGAAGGCTGGGAAGGACTTCTCAGGCTCAGGTAGTGATAGGACTAGGGGGAATGGAATGAAGCTGGAGGTGGGGAGATTCAGGCTAGATGTGAGGAGGAAGTTCTTTCACCATGAGGTGGTGAAGCCCTGGAATGGGTTGTCCAGGGAGGTGGTTGAGACCCCATCCCTGGAGGTGTTTAAGCCCAGGCTGGATGAGGCTCTGGCCAGCCTGATGTAGTGTGGGGTGTCCCTGCCCATGGCAGGGAGGTTGGAACTAGCTGATCCTTGTGGTCCCTTCCAACCCTTACTGATACTATGATTGGGTCTGAGTGGAAGCTCTGGGTTTCCTTATGGCTCACTGTTTTCCTGGTGTACTAACAAGTGAGTTTTGCTGATTCAAGCAGGGACACTCTGACTGATAGGAAAGTAGGTTTCCTTTCCTTTATACAAATCCAGCTCCCTGGGTAAAGTCCTTATATGAGTGAATCAGCCTTTCTGTGTGCAGCATCCAAAGAAAGGGACACTCCACTGATTAAAAATGTTAAAGAACCACCACTGCTATGAGGCTTAACCTGACAACTGATATCCTTGGAGGTTTTTAAGGCCAGGCTGGATGTGGCTCTGAGCAAGCTGATCTAATGTAAGGTGTCCCTGTTCATGGCAGGGGGGTTGGAACTAGATGAGCCTTGAGGTCCCTTCCAACCCTAACAACTCTATCATTTTATGATTCAAGCACCCATCCACATACACTCCCATTTAGATTTCAGTTTCATTTAAAGCCCTCTTCTTCATTAATATAGCAGCTAATTAATTTTGCTATTAGCTCTTTTAATTTCTCAGAAGTATAATCTGATATCTCTTCCCCACTGAATCAAACCTGCCTTCGGTACATGAGAGTGAATGAGACCATCGATTTAATTTCCCAGGCATTGGATAATTAATGTTTCCTCGAAGGGAAGGGCAGTGTATTACTGCCACTGGTGAACAGATATGACAGAAAATACTTCTTTAGGGACAGTACAGAGGCTGAACTATATCCTATCACGTATGCCCTGGTTTATCTTTATGCTTTGCACTTGTTACTAATGAGCACTACTAATTAACTATGCTAAAATACTTCTCAGGGGAGTGCTCCATATCTGAGTGTGATACGGTCAGTGGATGATGTCAGGGTACTTGAAGCTGCTGGTGGCAGCACCCCAGCAAAGAAAGTCCACAGGAAAGCGTCATGATGAGCACTGCGAAAGGAGATCCTCTGGCCAGGACCATGCTGTAGCAGCATGACGGCCCTGTTGTGCCCTGAGGAGTGAAAGACAGTCCCAGGTCTCTTTCTTCAGGACCAGCTCCTCTAGAATCACAGAATGGCTTGAGCTGGAAGAGACCTTAAAGATCATCTCATTCCAACCCCCCTGCCATGAGCAGGGTCTCCTCTCACTAGACCAGCTTGCTCAAAGCCTCATCCAGCCTGGGTATTAAAGCACTTCCAGGGATGAGGCATCCACAACATCTCCAGGTAACAGTCACATTTTTTGAACATCCTTTGCTGGGAGCTGAGGTTCATTTAAGCTGTGGGGTGAATAAAACCAAACATAAATGGAATGGTTGTCCAGGGAGGTGGTTGAGGCCCGTCCCTTGAGGTGTTTAAGAGTGTCCCTGCCCATGGCAGGGGGTTGGAACTAGATGATCCTTGTGGTCCCTTCCAACCCTAACTGAAACTATGAAACTAATTAATAAGAGCAGCTTTTAGGAACCACTGCAAATCACACTAGAGCTTTGTTGTGCAGTGCAGTGGTGTTTCTATGGCTCTTTGGAAGAAACTCAACTCTCCTCATATTTGCCCTTAGGATACAAGAGAGCTGCAGGAGAGTTGCTCAGAAAGAGAAGTTACCATACAAAAGTCATGGTATACCATGACTGAGAGGGAGAGAAAAGGTTGAAGCCAAGACTACATTTTGATGGCTACAGTCATCATGACAAAGGGCATATGAAGCTGACCTGAAGGCTTTTACCTGATGAGATAGTTTGCCTTCTTGGAGATTGGTTTTAAGCTCTCCTTCAGTTGGCTGTCAACTTCTGACAGACTGTGGAGTAAAATAAAGGGCTTCCCTGAGGCCAGCTGCAGAAAACACTCTGTATACTCACACCACTGTCAGGTTTGGCTGAGAAAGGGCCATGTCCCACCGGAGCCATAAGAGCTGCTGGGGAGAAGATGGGATGGGAGCCTGACCCATATTTCCCAGAGCAGCAAAAGTGAAGGCAGCATATAACTGGGTAGAGAGAAAGAGAAAAATGCCTCTGCTTCTTGTACTGAGTGCTGTGATGGCTTCTTAGAACTCCCCCCCCCATGGGAGAGCTGAGCAACACATTCAGACCTCACAGTATTTAATATCTTCTCCTTACAATTGCCCCTTGGGCAACACCTTATCCTCTGATGTAAAGGTACCCAAAGGCAGGAGAGGGAACTGATTAGGTGGTGAGGTAATCAGGTGAGTGGCACCATACTGAACCTGCTCTATAAATAAGTTCAGGACTTTAGCCTGTAACCATAAATAGTCCCATGCAATTAGAGTTTCCTATGAAACAGAGATTCATCTCCAGCCAGATTATGTGGCTGAACTTCAACAGACCTCTTTTTTGTGCACAGGAGCAGGTTTACAAGGGCCCAAGGGGCCATCAGCAGAACACAGCTGCCCAGCACTGCCTCTAAAATCGGCAAAGGTGCAGGGGAACATCAACTCCCCAGTGTACCCACAATGAGCATGGAGTAGCACTGTGGGGCTGGTGCTGAGCTGAGACAGAGGCATCTCCTTGGCTACTGTCCCAGGTGTAAGATGGGAGGCTGGGGTCTGTCACACTGTCTCTGCCCGCTCCAGCCATTGCTCCAGCTGCTTGGGTCAGCCCCAATTTAACACACCTAGCTCATCATGATTGTGAAAAGCTTTCCAGCTCTCAGGATAAAAGCAGCCCCTTGTTTTCTGCTTGCTTGGACTTTCTTTGTCGACTTCCACTGCCCCGGTGTCAACCTTGCAGACCAGAAAGGCTTTGGCAAACCCAGTTTTTAAATGACTTAAAAGCTGCAGAGAACTCAGGCTGCTGAAGAAACTAAGTGTTTCTCTCTGGTGAGTAACACTGAAACAATGCCACACGTTATGGCAAGGCCTTTGACTCAGTAACATAACACAAACGAAACCGAGTGCTAGAGCCACCTGGCACAGTATCAAAGAGCAAGGCAGCATCTAGTGCAAGCTGATGAAAATAAGAGCAGTTTTGTGTGTCTAGAGGTCAATAAGCTGAGTGTTAACCACACCAGCCAATTTGAAATGATTGCTTATCCAAGTGTCCAGTGGTGTTGAAAAGTCAGAGCACGGCTCTCATTGCCAGCTCATCTGCAAGAGGAGCATACCATGGAAGTTCATGGGCATGTGCAACTCAGGGTTTGTGGCCTGGCTGAAGACCTTCTGAATATTTCTGCATTTAAAAAAAAAAAAAGAAATGCTTCACAAGGACCTCACTCTCATACCTGAAACTCATTTCTGTTTCTCTTCACCTTCAATATCTTGAAGGTCTTTTTCAATCAGATATATCCTGTGCTATGTGACAAAATAAAAGGAAAGCCCCACCCCTGTGCTCCAGATTGAGCCTGTGGTTTTGTTCAGGTAACTTCCACTGCTGTAGTACTGAAGATAGGTCTGAACCTTAAAAAACTTGGATCCAGAGGTGAAGTGCAATGTTGAGCTTTGAGCTGACTGGTGCTTCTCTCTTTAAATGTTGACCCACTGTGAGAGACTAAAGCTTGTCTCTCCTGGTGTGACTCAACAAAGATAAAATCACTTGCTGCTTGCCCAGACAATAGCTGATGTGCGTTGGGCAGAGCCACTGGAAGGACTCTGGGAAGGTGCAAAGATAACCTTGCTCACGGGACTGCGCTGGGCCTACAACAATGGCCCAAGGGCCCAGCCATCACGCCTTCAGGACAGGACCATTTCCAGCCATCAGATACCCCGGGAAGGGAGGATGATGAGACAATGGAATCACCACCTGTTTCCTGATGTGTGATGAGTGTGTGGGTAGGTAGATGGAGAAGGAGGAGGAGGCGGAGGCCTCCTCCCCCCTCCATCCAGACGGCTGCCCAAACTCACCTGAGTACACAGAAAGATTTCCTGGGGAACGATACCTGGACACTTACCTAAGGATGATTTCCCAGAACGATATCCTGGGACAACACACCTGGACACTTGCCTGAGGACTTAAAAACTGTATAAAAGACTGGAGCAACTACTGGCTTAGAAGAAGAAAACTGGAGAAGAAAACTGGAGAAGAACAATGCAGCACCACACGCTGGAAAGCTCACGGACCAACACAACGGATCCTGGACTCTGAAAACCCTCCCTCCGTGCCCTAAGTTCCGGATGCTGCAACTCATGGAGCTGAAGAAGCTGCCCAGAGGACCACATCCCTTCTACAGCCAAAGCCTCAGCACCCTTCCTCTACAGAGCCAACATCTCCTGCAGTACCTTTCCTCCACAGACTCAAACTGTCTTGGGGGGTGAGGGGTGTGGTAATATAATTCCTTTCCTCTTCTCTCTTCTCTCTCTATTTTCTCTCTCTTCCCCTTCTGATCCATCCACTTTATTTATGTCCATCCACTGTATTTATGTAAAATAGTCTAGCTGTTGATATTTTGGCCTCATTTGTGCCTCTAATTCACAACACGGGAATATTCATTAAAAACCTGAATCTCTTTCCCTCTCCGGGTCGAGACACCACACCTACCTGTCTTGAGTGTGAGAAATTGCATGAAGGTTCCCTTGCCACCAGCTTTGATCCTAATATTCCACATTAGTTGAACCACTGAAAACTTACTTGGCAAGTTTTGTACTGGTTTTGATGGACTATCTCCAAAAGTGTGTTTTCACTTCCCTTTACTTCCCATAGAGCTCTTCAAGATAAGTGCTAGAGGAGTTAACTGACACATTTCTTGGAAGTAAAAGCATTGCTGTTAGCAAACAGCCTTCAGAGAAACATATGCTCACCCTTTTTAGTCCTGCCTGTGTTGTGTATCTAAAATTATAATACATTTTCACTGCAGAAAAACCTACCCTGTTAAGTCAGTCAGTGGACTGTAACAGCCTGGTGCCAGCCAAGAAAATCATTTTATATAGAGGAGGATACCTCTGCTCTTCCAAAGATAATTGGCTGGGCTGTTGGAGACAAGTCATGCAGCTCTTCTGGGAAGAAGCATGAAATCCCAGTTTGAACAGTTTCAAGTGATTCCTCCTCCTGTGGATTCATCAGTTCTCCTCTTTAATTGTTTTAAGACCTGCCTGAACCAAACAGGTAGCTCAGAGACTGACTTTGTGTTGCCTTCCTGCTGCACAGACCATAATGCATCCATGCAGATAAACTTATAGTGTCTCCCTCTCCACAGAATCAGGTCAATGTTTCTATCCTCCTAGCAAGACAGATGGTTGCCACAGCAGGGGATTATTTTTGAGTAGTGGTGAAGCAGAAGTGTAAAACATCTAAGGTTGTCGACAAAACTGAGGAGATTCTCCACCCAGGAACAAACAGTGTGGGAAAGACAGAAACCGATCTGGTTTGTTCCCATCAGTGTGGTATCTCCCATATGTCCTGATACTTCACTGATCCCAGTTCCATAATGAAAACAAGCAGTGGCATTTCCAAGGCAATCATCATTGCCTCTCATCCTACACATCCACCTCATGGTCTCTGGAAATGACAATTTCTCTGCTTCTTTCCTGTCTCTTCTGACTGCTCCTCTCAAACTGGTGTTGCTCTCCTCCTCTGCCAGCCCACAATTCCTTATCTAGTTACTCAGAGGCTGCACAACTGTCTCAACAGAGAGTATCATCCCTCCTGGCAGAATGTACAGAACATGCACAAGTCTGATGTCCCCAAGATTACAAATCTGCAGCTATAAACACACTGGGGGGGAATCAGAAATTATGTAGGACTCATCTACCTTTAGGAGGAGACATATGCTCTGCTCTACTAAACACATGCAGAAGATGAAGCAGGGAATACAAAAGCCTACCAAAGAGATGGTAGGAAGACATTTACATGCCTGGGAAACACTGATGGCAGAAAGCACTGTGGCAAGAACTGGGGGCACATTAGTGCCTAAAATGGGAGTTCTTCACCTAAATCTACGTAGACAACCCACGCTAGAGTCTTGCCCCAAATTCTGTGGCAACGTTGTGCTAAATAGTGAAACAGAATTTGGATTTTCTGGGATCCAGGCCAGGTAATTTGCTTATATTGTTTACCCACATCCGTTCCCTCCAGTCCACTGCTTTGGTTTTGTTCACACAATGGCAGGCAGCCTTTGTTTCATGCCTAAAGTCATCAATTAAAGTCATCAGTTTATATATATATATTTATATACAATTTATAAACAGCAGAGAAACCCCTCAGATCCCCCTGGAGGGATCCAAGGGACCCATTCACCTCCTCCCCCACTCCCTTCTGCCTTAGACCACTAAATGGATAAAGAATTGGCTTGATGGCCTCACCCAAAGAGTGGCTGTCAATGGGTCCATGTCCCAGTGCAGGCCAGGGACAAGCAGAGTCCCTCAGGGATCAGTCCTGGGACCAGTCCTATTCAACATCTTTGTGGGTGCCATGGACAGTGGCATCGAGTGCACCCTCAGCAAGTTTGCTGATGACACCAAGCTGTGTGGTGCAGCAGACAGGCTGGAGGGAAGGGATCCATCCAGAGGGACCTTGACAGGCTGGAGAGGTGGGCACAGGCCAACCTCATGAGCTTCAATAAGACCAAGGGCAGGGTCCTGCATCTGGGTCGAGGCAATCACAGGCACAAATACAGGCTGGGCAGGGACTGGCTGGAGAGCAGCCTGGAGAAGAAAGACTTGGGGGTGCTGGTGGATGAGAAGCTCAACATGAGTCTCAATGTGCACTTGCAGCCCAGAAAGCCAATCAGATCCTGGGCTGCATCAGGAGAAGTGTGGCCAGCAGGTCAAGGGAGGTGATTCTCCCCCTCTACTCAGCTCTGGTGAGACCCCACCTGGAGTACTGCCTCCAGTTCTGTGTAGCCCTATCACAAGAGGGATCTGGAGGTGCTGGAAGGTGTCCAGAGAAGGGCCACGAGGATGATCAGAGGGCTGGAGCACCTCTCCTGTGAGGACAGACTGAAGGAGTTGGGGCTGTTCAGTCTGGAGAAGAGAAGGCTCTGAGGTGACCTCATTGTGGCCTTCCAGTATCTGAAGGGGGCCTACAAGAAGGCTGGGGAGGGACTTCTCAGGCTATCAGGGAGTGATAGGACTAGGGGGAATGGAATGAAGCTGGAGGTGGGGAGATTCAGGCTGGATGTGAGGAGGAAGTTCTTCCCCATGAGAGTGGTGAAGCCCTGGAATGGGTTGTCCAGGGAGGTGGTTGCAGCCCCATCCCTGGAAGTGTTTAAGCCCAGGCTGGATGAGGCTCTGGCCAGCCTGATGTAGTGTGGGGTGTCCCTGCCCATGGCAGGGGGGTTGGAACTAGCTGATCCTTGTGGTCCCTTCCAACCCTGACTGAAACTATGATTTCCATTACCTCAGACAGCAGTCAAAGACATACCCTGGCAAGGCCATGAGAAGAGAGAGAGGAAAGTTGCAAGCAGAAGCAACAGAAGAAGAAAAGCGAGAGAGAACTGTTTATGCCTCTGCTTTATATTGCCATCAGCAATCCAATGAATTATATAGACCTTATCATTATTTTCCTTTTACATCCAATGGAAATTTATTTTACTACATTGCACTCAGGGACTCGGCTAAAGTTCAACCTTCAAACTGTAACACATACACAACCAGACCTATTTTCTGTCTGGAACTCATTTTCTGTGAATTTCATCATTTCAATATAGAATAGAATAGAATAGAATAGAATAGAATAGAATAGAATAGAATAGAACAGAACAGAACAGAACAGAATAGAACAGAACAGAATAGAACAGAACAGACCAGGTTGGAAGAGACCTTCAAGACCATCGAGTCCAACCTATCAACTAATCCATCCCACCTAATCAACTAAACCATGGCACCAAGCACCCCATCAAGTCTCCTCCTGAACACCTCCATTGATGGTGACTCCACCACCTCCCCGGGCAGCCCATTCCAATGGGCAATCACTCTCTCTGTATAGAACTTCCTCCTAACATCCAGCCTAAACCTCCCCTGGTGCAGCCTGAGACTGTCCTCTTTTTCTGGTGCTGGCTTCCTGGGAGAAGAGACCAACATCCTCCTGTCTACAACCTCCCTTAAGGTAGTTGTAGAGAGCAATAAGGTCACCCCCAAGTCTCCTCTTCTCCAGGCTAAGCAACCCCAGCTCCCTCAGCCTCTCCTCATAGGGGCCCCCATTATAAAATGGAATAGGCAGATATTGTACTTAAACAAGAACACAAACTTAATTGGTATAACCATTCTTTACTGTTCACATATTGCAAACTCTGAAGCCAGCTAGGAGCTGAAACATTAAACTCTTCTTATGCCTTAAGCACAAGACTCTCCTTTTTTCTCATGCATGGTAAAAATCATGTCATTTACTATTTGTTGCCACCCACAGAAGAGTAAGAAAAATCCTTCAGGGATTTTAGGCTAGTCAAGAAGAAGTTATTAAGAAACATCTCTTCATCTAAAGGATTATTTTATAATGGGTCTAAGACAGAAGTCTTCTAGGAAGTGTTTTTGCTGCTGTCTGTAAAGGATTTATTTTCAGCAGAAGGAAATGAGTGCAGATGCAAGAGCATTGACAGAGCTAATACTTAATGAATTTCATTCTCTTGGACCCTAGCAATGGCAAGCTAGCAAACAGAGCAGATGAAGTCAGATTTCCTTCAGATCTGTGTGCTATAGCCCTTACTCCTTCACTGCCCCAACCTTCTCAGCTAAGCGTTCCTGTTTCCCTTGAGTCCTCACTGTGCAGCTTCAAGAACACACAGCTAAAACCTGTGCTTAATGTACACCAGTTATTTCTTCCTGGTACACAGGAGGAACTGCTATCATAAGATCATAGAATTGTCAAAGTTGGAAGGGACCCCAAGGATCATCCAGTTCCACCCCCCTGCCATGGCCAGGGACACCTCACACTAGATCAAGTTGCTCAGAGCCCCATCCAGCCTGGCCTTAATTTCCAGGGGCTTCTACCACTTCCCTGGGCAACCTGTTCCAGTGTCTCACCACCCTCATGGTGAAGAACTTCCTAACATTCAATATGAATCTACCCACTTCCAGTTTTGCTCCATTTCCCCTAGTCCTATCACTCCCTGACATCCTATAAAGTCCCTCCCTGGCTTTCTTGTAGCCCCCTTAAGATACTGGAAGGCCACAATAAGGTCTCCTTGGAGCCTTCTCCTCTCCAGACTGAGTAACCCCAACTTGCTGTCTCCTTAGGAGAGGTGCCACAGACCTTTGATCATCCTCATGGCCCTTCTTTATGCTCTTGGTAGACAGAGTTCAGCAACAGCCAAGGACAGCAGCTGCTGTAGACATCAGACTCTTCTAAACGACTTCACAGGCAAGAGGAGATAGTTTGTATTTATCAAACAGTTATGGCAAAGTTGAGAGTGTAAGCATTTGTTAGTTATAAATGCTCATTAGCAGTCAGCTGGAATTACATCAGTCCAATGAGTTAGTGACCTGCCAACCTGAAATAGCTCTTCAGGCAGAGGCCTTGCAACAGTGTCTGTTTACAGAGCACCAGCTGCTTGTTTGCAGGGTTTATACCTAGGAGTACACTTGTGCTATGAGAGAGTGTTCAGACACAAGAAGTTCCTATCACAATGCTTGCCAGAGGCATGGCTGAAGATTCCTCTCTGCCCTTAGTGGTTGGTTTCTTCTGTACAGTACTGTACCATTTATAAGGGGCTGCCTGTATGAGGCAGGGCACTATGTTCTTCTGGAGAGTGAATGAACTACAAAGAGTGAAGTGGAAAGAGGCTTCACCACGTTCTTCAAATGATATGGAGCTGGAACTAGATGAACCTTGAGGTCCCTTCCAACCCTAACAATTCCATGATTCCCAGTATGATGGGAAAGCCTCACTCTAATTATCTGACCCAATATAGTTTTCTGTGTCAGAGATAGTGCAACCTAGACTGTGCCCCAAGTTCCTGTTGTGATCAGCAAAGAGAAATCAGTAATTCTAGGGCATAATTAATCTCGTTTTGCTGTTGACTTCTCAAGAAAGCAATCCTTCAATGATTGTGCCGTTCCATGGACAAAGTCACCTGAGAGCAACTATGTCAGACCTCCTCTGCACACACCTTGTAGACTTGCCCTTTGTTGTCACAGAAGGAGCGCAGTGAGCAAGGTCAGAGGTCCCCTTGCTGGTCACTAAAGTTGGGTAAGATGAACCCCAGTGCACATGGCTGCTTGTTCCTGGCTTTCAGAAGCATTTGCAGCCTGTGTTATCTGCTTTTACACATGCACCTTGAGCTCTTCTTACCTCGGCATGGCTTTAGCTAAACGTGCAATTTAGGTAACTGATTGATGTCAAATAAAGGCATCCTCTCCTGGAGACTGAAACAAACCTTGCAGGAGAATGGAAGGCAGGATCCTTTGCCTTACTGAAGACTGAACTCTGTAAAATATTAGAAATGTAGCAAGCACTTAACAAGCAGTTTCAGGCTCCTTTATTTCCCCATTTATCTTCTCTTCCCTTGGTTATTTATTCTGTGTCTCACATCCAGTAAAATTACACAGAGAGCTTTATGAGAAGCAGCTGAAAAAGGGAAGAAAGCTTGGACTACAGAGCTCTCACTCTGATACCAAAACAAACCTCCACCTCCCAAATAAACTTCCCAAATTCAAGTCGATCTGACCATGAAAGGACATAATGTGTTGCTATTAACCACTGCTTTGAAGAAGTGTGGCCAGCAGGTCAAGGGAGGTGATTCTCCCCCTCTACTCAGCTCTGGTGAGACCCACCCTGGAGTACTGCCTCCAGTTCTGGAGCCCCTATTACAAAGGGATCTGGAGGTGCTGGAAGGTGTCCAGAGAAGGGCCATGAGGATGATCAGAGGGCTGGAGCACCTCTCCTATGAGGACAAACTGAAGGAGTTGGGGCTGTTCAGTCTGGAGAAGAGAAGGCTCTGAGGTGACCTCATTGTGGCCTTCCAGTATCTGAAGGGGGCTACAAGAAGGCTGGGGAGGGACTTCTCAGGCTATCAGGTAGTGATAGGACTAGGGGGAATGGAATGAAGCTGGAGGTGGGGAGATTCAGGCTGGATGTGAGGAGGAAGTTCTTCACCATCAGAGTGGTCAAGCCCTGGAATGGGTTGTCCAGGGAGGTGGTTGAGGCCCCATCCCTGGAAGTTTTTAAGCCCAGGCTGGATGAGGCTCTGGCCAGCCTGCTCTAGTGTGGGGTGTCCCTGCCCATGGCAGGGGGGTTGGAACTAGCTGATCCTTGTGGTCCCTTCCAACCCTGACTGAAACTATGAAACTTAATACCCCACCCTGCTGTAATAGCTTTTGATTCCAGATGGCACAGGAGGCCTGCACCAATATCCCTGCTTCACCTCTGCTGTGCAAATAGAGGGAGAACTGTGACCATCTAGGAACTGCTGAGTAAAGAACTGAACTCAGGACTCCTGAACATTAATCCAGTACATAACCCACAGCCTTCAAAACACTGCCTAGATGAAAGTGGCTATTAGATTTCTTAGGGATCACGCAGAAGAGAATTGAGTGAATTCTTGAAATTCTCAGTGGATTTTCTGCTCAAACCTTTCTCTCTCCAAGCAGTGCTTCTTCTTCTTTGCAGGAGACAGACATGAAGCAGAAATTATCTCAACTTCTCTGATGCTCACTGGGTGCCTCACAGCACAAACAATGAAGTTCACTGCCGATGCAGCAATTGCTGCGTGGGCAGCCAGGGAATGTTTCTGAGGGTAAACTAGATATCTCAGGAAATCAATAAGCTTTAGTGTAGGAAGTAGCCATGGCATGACAATGTGTTCACAGCCTCCACAATTGCTGCTTGAGTGGGAGAAAAATCGATTGTCATTCATACCTGATCTCATTAGCTGAGCTCCTGCTTTCTCAGAAAGACACCTCTTAGAGACAGGGAGCTTGGGGAGCAATGATGCCATGAAGGGTGCTGGGCAATCAGCGGCATATTGCACCCATGTTTATGCCTTTGGATGCCAGAGAGAATAGTTCAACTGTCTTGATACCTTCCTTGGCTGATTTGTGAAGGGTATCAATCAATGCCATTAGTTCACTGCAAGGTAGCTGGGAAAGCAGCTTTGCACAAATGCAGGGCTGCAATCAGGCATTCAGGCAGAAGCGATACAAGATAACAGACAGGTTTCCGTCTGGTTGAAAGATGTGCTAAAATTCATGGTATGCCACCCGTGCATGAGTCTGTCACAGTTACTCTGGTGCATGGCTGGTCATCTCTTGGTCCCTTTGATGTCACAGTGTGAGTCAGGTGACAAATCTGAAAGTCTAAATACGTGGTGGGGGAAGCTGTGCTCTGATTTAAGCGCAGGGCTGAGGCATAAGAGAGGAGCTGATCTTGCAGATGGAGGAACAGCGTGCTGCTCTGTGCTGAGAAGGTTCCTAGGGGTGAGCCTTGAGCACCCCATAAACTGCTGTCAATGAAAAGGATTTATCCTCTTTCTAGAGGGGAGAAATGGGGTGGGGAGGCCATTGTTCAGTAATGAAAGCTTTGGGGAACTGGAGGCACTCTCCTCAGGTCACAGCAGGCCTGCTAAGCATGTTAGCAGTGTCAAGCACAGGGAGGAGGTTTTGACAAAACCAAGGAAATGTCTCTCAGAATTATGAATTATGTTTAACCAACAGTAGCAGATTATTTTTACAGGGAGAAATCCAATACCAATGCCTCCAAAAATGAGGTAGTGTGTAGCTTACTTCAGCCTGGCAAACCCCCTTTTCCCTCTTTCAAATAGCAGCTGAAGCAAGAAACCAGGTTATGTTGGTGCTACTGCTCAAGTATGTGCATCAAAAAATGGTAACTGTAAGCACAGATTTCAATTCCTTTTCTTCAACAGGGGCAGTGGGAGCTGTCCAGTGGAGCTGAAGCATACTTGTCCCCTCCACATTCACTCTGAAAACTGTAATGCTGCCTCAAACTAAAACACTGAATTCTGCCCTGCTCTGGAAAGAACATATTGGTCAGGCCTCTGAGGATCCTGAAGAAAAATTGCTTGGGTAGGCTTTACATTATTTTGTAGTAACCTGCAAAACCTGTTTCTGACACTAGCATGACTGTGGCCACACATGAATTGTCTGTACTGTTCCTTTCAGTCACAGAATCAGCCAGGCTGGTGAGACCTCCAAGATCATCAAGTCCAAGTCTAATCATCACCCAACCTATCTAATCTACTAGACCATAGCACTAAGTGCCTCATCCAGCCTTTTCTTAAGCACCTCCAGGGACATTGACCCCACCACCTCCCAGGGCAGCTCATTCCAATGGCCAATCTCTCTTTCTGTGAAGAACTTCTCTCTAAGATCAAGCCTCAACTTCCCCCTGCACAGCTTGAGACTGTGTCCTCTTGTTCTGTTGCTGGTGGCCTGGGAGAAGAGACCAACCCCCACCTGGCTGCAACCTCCCTTCAGGGAGTTGTGGATAGTAATAAGGTCTCCCCTGAGCCTCCTCTTCTCCTCACTCTAATGCCTTCACCAGTGTCACTTAACAACATTTTGCATTATGTGCAACTACCTGAAACAACTTTGAACAAGACATTTTAACTTCTGCTGGGCTAATTCCTCCCAGCTGTAATTCCTTAGTTTACAATGACTTGTCTCCAGCAGTGATCTGGCATGAATAACAACACATCTGGCATTTCGTTCCCCCAGGTGCTCCATCTACTTGCAGAGATGATGTTCCAGTTAGAAACTTCTAGCAGGGCAACCAAACAGCAGAACATGCAAACAGACAGAGGGAAGTATGCACATTGTTACATCCAGCTGTGGGGCATTTAGCTACCTGTGTTTTGGTAATGTTAATGGGAACCACACATTTGTCTTCCCTTGTATCATTGGCATTGCACTCCCCTATGGCTAGAGCTAAGCAGACCTTAAAATGTTTATTTTCATTTTCAGAAGGTATTTTGCATGCCCTCTGAGCACATTGCCAGCCACAAGCATTCCTCTTGCCCACCTCTGTCTGCCTTCCCTTCTTCTTACACACCTACCTCCTAAACCTTCTGAAAGTTTCATATCCTCTGCCATTTCTGTATCAGCAGTACACACACCAGCTCCAACTGTATATGGAATTCATACATTCATAGAATGGCTTAGGTTGGAAAGGTCCTTAAAGAGCATCTGGTTCCAAACCCCCTGCCATAGCCCTCTTGCACTAGAAGAGGTCACTCAAGACCTTATCCAACCTGGCCTTGAACACCTCCAGGGAGGAGACATCCACAACCTCCCTGGGCAACCTGTTCCAGCATCTCACCCCCATCACTGTCAAGGATTTCTTCCTAATCTCCAGTCTAAATCTGCCCTCCTCAAGCTTCAATCCATTCCCTCTCGTCCTATCCTTCCAAGCCCTTGTAAAAAGTCACTCTCTGGCTTTCTTCTTGGCCCCCTTTAGGTAACGGAAGGCTGCTCTAAGGTTTCCCCAGAGAATCATAGTATCATGGAATTGTCTCATTTGGAAAAGACCTCTAGACCAACCTTTGAACTAACACCAGCATAGCCATTAAACCATGTCCTGAAGTGCCATGTCTATGTAGTTTTTATCACCTCCAGGGACGGTGACCTCCTTGGGCAGCCTGTTCCAACACCTGACCACTCTTTCTGAAAGGAAATTTTTCCTAATACCCAATCTAAACCTCCCCTGGCACAGTTTGAGGTCATTTCCTCTCATTCTATCACTTGTTACTTAAGGGAAGTGACCTGCTTCACTCCAACCTCCTTTCAGGGAGTTGTAGAGAGCAATGAGATCTCCCTTCAGCCTCCTCTACTGCAGATTAAACAACCCAGTTCCCTCAGCTGCTCCTCACCAGCCCTCTTCTCCAGACCCTTCACCAACTTCATTGCCCTTCTCTGGACCTGCTCCAGCACCTCAATGTCCTTCTTGGTGTGAAGGGCCAAAAACTGAACTCAGTATTCAAGATGCAGCCTTACCAAGCCAAGTGCAGGGGCACAATTACTTCCCTGCTCCTGCTGGCCATGCTATCTCTGATCTAAGCCTGGCTGCCGTTGGCCTTCTTGGGCAGCTGGGTACACTTCTGGCTCATGTTCATCTCACTGTCAACCAGCACCCTCAGGTCCTTTTCTGTTGGACAGCTTTCCAGCCACAAGCCTGGAGTGTCCATGGGGTTGTTATGAGGCAAGTGCAGGACCCAGCACTTGGCCTTGTTAAGCTTCTTACAACTGATCCTTTATTTATGGTCTGGATTGAATTTCTTTATGAAGTGAATAAACCCTTCATTAATGCATCTCTTGACCTTTGCAAGGTAACTGCCTGGAGAATGAAGACAGTTGCACCTGATTTTTTTTTAATAAGTTTTGGGTTTTTTTCTTGGTATTTTCTTGGAATACAGTTCCTACTAAATTCTTAACCAACAAATCTGGCTAGAAAACAACCCAAAATGCACCCAGCTTAGCAGATTGGTAATGGAGTTGCACATCTCAGTCAGTGGCACAAACACAGCACTGGTTAATAACAAGGAAGTTCCATCCTTCAGTCAGTGCCTAAATGCATGCAGAGTGCTCTCTAGGGCTGCTGTCATAAGACTTCACTTAGGGAAGACACTTGGATACTAAACCTTCTGAGAATCCACAAGTTTTAAAACATTCCTTTATGAAATCCACCCTGTAAGTCCATCTGTGACTTTTCCTGCCATTACCTCACTACACCTTAGTTCATCTAACTTAAGCAAGCTCAACTACCCTGTGACTGCATCCCTTCCTCGCTGAGCTGTGTGAGGTAACACTAGCTGGGATCACACAGGCAGAGAGAATTACATACACCCACAGAAATCTCTGAGACCAGCAGAGTTCTCAAAGGGCAAAATGAACAGCAGCACAAACAGAGATGGAAACTCACCTACCTTCCCACATGGTTGTGCAGAGATTGATCAGATGATGGCCCACATTCCACATTTGTCACCCAGTTCAATGTTTACAAAGTACTGTGAGTACCATTTGTGTTAAGTCCTTGAGTACCTGCCTGTCACCGAGAGGGATGTTGTTAAGGAAAGTGATCAGATAGAACTGCTAGAGATGTTAAGGGAGCTGGCTCAATAATTTAAGACATTTTTTTTTTTCCTGCTAGAAAATGTCACCTCATCAAAACCCAAGCAATCAGCAGAAATGTGCAGTTTCCACCATAAATGTCCTCAGAACATAAGAAAGTGGTGGCTGGCTTAACATAAGGATCTGGACAACAGAATCATAGCACGGTTTAGGTTGGAAAGGATCTCCAAAGGTCATCCAGTCCAACCCCCCCTGCAGTCAGCAGGGATGTCTTTCACTAGAGCAGCTTGCTCAGAGCCTTGTCCAGCCTCACCTTGAATATTTCCCGGGATGGAGCCTCAACTACCTCCTTTTACTACCTTCACACTACCTCCCTGGGAAACCTGTTGCAGTGTTCCTGCACCCTCAGGGGACACAATTTGTTCCTAACATCCAATCTAAAGCTGCTCTTCTCTCATTTCAAACCACTGCCCCTCATCACTGCAGACCTTTGCACACAGTCCCTCTTGGAAATGATTTGGGAAAAAAAGAGACCAGACTAAGAATTCTCTCTTCCCTGTACACCACCACCACCACCTGCCCCACCCCCACCATAATTACAAAGTTGGTTTTCTCTACAGCCTTTATTATTACCCAGACCTCAGTTGCTGGATTCTGTCCTGAAAGAAAAGTTAGAGGCTTTGAAATATTTCTACTGTAAATAAGACTCCCCCTTGGTTAATGCTTGGTGAGCCAAACTGTGGGGTCCTTCATCACTCTCATGCATTTCAGTAGTAATACTACAAGGAAGCAGACTGCAGAAAGAGATGTGTAAGGATGTTCCAAACTCACTCAGTTGCATGTCCTAGGGGGTTGGGGTTCTGTTGTACTCTTTCTAGTGGTTTCCAACACAGTAAATGTTATTCTGTGGGAAGAGAACTAGGCCCACTTGGACTGAGCACCCAAGGGACTGACTGCCCGAGTCAGCTAATTGTATGGAATGGTCTCCACATGAAGGAAGAGCAGATCTTTCTTTATGTTGGACCAGATGAATCCATGAGGGCCTTCCTTTCAATTTCAACAGGCTTTGGAAGATGCCCCTGCTTTGGAGGTGTGCCTGCTACAGTTGAGCTGTCAGCTTTTCAAAAGGGTTCTGTCGCATTTCAAAGAAGCAAGAAAACAAAGACCCCGGAAAACAAACAAACAGAACTCAATATCCAGAGCTAAGAATCTGGATTTCTGAGCCTGATCTCACTGTGGGACCTTTTGCTGTGTTATGCTAGAAGTAGTAACTCAGATGTTTTTATTTCCTGAGATTTATCTGTTCATTTCTTTATCTTTTCCTTCTCCAAATATACTCACTCACTCAAACATGAAACATTTTTCTCTTAGCCCCTCGTAAATGCCAGCTAGGGCAATTATCCTAAGCTTGCACTGATGTGTGATGTTTGGCTTGTAAGGAGACTCATCTAAGCCTGCCAGACTCTGCATCTAGAAGCATTTATAGCTGTCAAATCTAATGGAAGTCAAGTGATTGATCTTCAAGGTAGCAGCTGCAGCCTCCTGCAGAAACTAATTTAATATGAGACCTGTGGCAAACCCATACAAATAATGTGGCTTAGATGCTCATTTTACTTGCTGTTTTTCCTTTTGTTTAAGCACAAGGGGCCAAGAGAGGACAATAAGCTTGTTGAAGCAGATGTGGGAGGAGAATCTGTTCCAAGAGGTGTAAATCCAGAAGGAGCTGGGATGAATTGGACATTCTCAGCATCTCAGCTACTTGGAGGACTTGTTTTTTCAAACCCTTCTGAAAAGCTGACAGCTCAACTGTAGCAGGCACTCCTCCAAAGCAGGGGCATCTTCCAAAGCCTATTGAAATTGAAAGAAAGGCCCTCATGGATTCATCTGGTCCAACATAAAGAAAGATCTGCTCTTCCTTCATGTGGAGACCATTCCATACAATTAGCTGACTCAGGCAGTCAGTCCCTTGGGTGCTCAGTCCAAGTGGGCCTAGCTCTCTTCCCACAGAATAACATTTACTGTGTTGGAAACCACTAGAAAGAGTACAACAGAACCCCAACCCCCTAGGACATGCAACTGAGTGAGTTTGGAACATCCTTACACATCTCTTTCTGCAGTCTGCTTCCTTGTAGTATTACTACTGAAATGCATGAGAGTGATGAAGGACCCCACAGTTTGGCTCACCAAGCATTAACCAAGGGGGGTGTGTGTCTTATTTACAGCAGAACTATTTCAAAGCCTCTTTTCTTTCTTTCAGGACAGAATCCAGCACCTGAGGTCTGGGTAATAATAAGGACTTGGGTGTTCCCTGCCACCACAAGCTGCATCTATTTTCCTGACTGTTTTGGCTGTTTGCATCATGCATAACAGGTGTATTGTTAGCAGGCTGTGAAGTGAGGACTCCCATGACTCCTCAAGGGATGACTATTAAAAATAGCTTATTGTTTGTCTTGCCATGTGCCTCTTCTCAGGTTTGGTTTATTATTATCTCCAATATAGCAAATCATCTGTCAGGTTGCAGATGCATTTAAGACTTTCCTAGGATTTTGTCTGAACTGCCTCCTGTGCATGCCAGAATGCAGGTGATGAACTGTAAATGATCAGCACAGACCACAGGACTTAGGTTCTGCATAAGGCACAGTCCTGAACACGCACAAAATTGCTCTGCCTGTGACCCTGCTTCATAGTGGAGCATCATTTACATTCTCAGTGTGTGGCAAGAAGACAATTAAAGACCAGCTGTAAGTGTTTTAAATCCTTCACTCTTGTAAAAGTTGCTGGCATATTAAAGGCTTGTAGCATAAAGCAAAGCAGCCAAAAAATGGGTCATTTAAATTAGAGTTTTCTCCACACAGCCTCCCTGGGCAACCTGTTCCAGTGTCTCACCACCCTCACTAGAAAGAATTTCTTCCTAATCTCCAGTCTCAGTCTGCCCTCCTCAAGCTTCAATCCATTCCCTCTCATCCTATCACTACAAGCCCTTATCAAATGTCCCTTCCTGGCTTTCTGGTAGCCCCCTTCAGGTGCCAGAAGGCTGCTCTAAGGTCTCCAGAGAGCCCTCTCTTCTCCAGACTGAACGGCTCCAGCTCTCTCAGCCTGTCCCCATAGGGGAGGCTCTCCAGCCCTCTGATCATCTTTGTTGCCCTCCTCTGGACCAGCTCCAGCAGCTCCATGTCCCTCTTATGCTGGGGGCACCAGAACTGGACGCATTACTCAGCAGAGGTGGGGTCTCACAAGAGCAGGGGTGGGGTCTCACAAGAGCAGGGGTGGGGTCTCACAAGAGCAGGGGTGGGGTCTCACAAGAGCAGGGGTGGGGTCTCACAAGAGCAGGGGTGGGGGGGAGAATCACCTTAAACTCTACACATTTGGGGGCCATACCAACACAGTGACGCTCAAGAAGAGTGCTGTCTGGATATGCCTGTGCAAAATCTCAGGCACCAATACAGCATTCTGCATATGTGCAGGAAGGTTTTTTGTGATAGTTTGAGGTGGTGTTTCCCATGTGCAATCATCTAGCAAAAATCAGGATTTTTTTTAACACGGCTTTACTACTAGTCCTCATATCTCAATAGCATAAAGTGGCAAGGAAGTGCTGGAGGAAGAGCTAGAAGAGGGAGGAGAAGTTCATGCTGAGGGGAAATTACTGTAGAACAAGAAAGAAGTGTCAGTTTCCCCCAGTTAGCTACCAAGCTCCCTGCTGACATGCCTGTCAAGATCTGGGAGCACTGACCAAGGCTGTATCTACACAAATGCATGTGGCTAAACCTGAGCTTGGCCTCTCACTGCTGTAACTGCACCAGGGCAGACCAGATTCAGAAGCACATTCATGGCAGAGCTCAGGCCGCTTTGCACAGACCCATCCCCCTCCTACCATGAAAAAGGACAAGGCCTGAGGGAAGAGGCTCCACAGGTCCCTCCCTGTCACACGTGAGATCGCTTGGGACAGGTCACTTTGCTGCTCCTTGTAGTGCTCCACACCTAAGACTGAAATGCAAAACTCAAGTCTACTGATGTACTACTGACAGTGCTACCAGCAGCAGGTGGTCATAGGTAATCTTGTCAGCTCACTCAAAAGACACCTTCAGACCAGAAGGAGCACTTATTTTATAGTCAGAGAACTTAGTTTATAGACACAGAGTTGTTTTGGTAGGAAAAGATCTTTAAGATCATTGAGTCCAACCATTATCTAACTACCGAGGCTGGTGCTAAACCATGTCCCTTGGCACACCACCTTTTAAACACTTCCAGGGATGGGGATCCACAACCACCTTTCTGGGCAGCCTATTCCAGTGTTTTATAACCCCTTCAGTGAGGAATTTTCTTCTAACAGCCAACCTAAACCTCCCCTGGTGCGACTTCAAGCCACTTCCTATCTTTACTCAGCTTCAGAAGATAAACAAGTTGATGAATTTCAGGCTGATTAGATTTGGTATTTATATTATTTGGGGTTTATAACATTATCTAAACCCAAGATCTTCACATGCCAGAGCTCAAAACAAAGAGATCAGGAACTGCATTCAAGCCCTAATGTTCACCTCATATTAAGCTCTTTAACATCTTTATTGATGATCTGGATGAGGGCACTGAGTCCATCATCAGTAAATTTGCGGACGACACCAAGCTGGGGGCAGGAGTTGATCTGCTGGAGGGCAGAGAGGCTTTGCAGAGGGACCTCGACAGGCTGGACAGATGGGCAGAGTCCAAGGGGCATGAGACTGAATACATCCAAGTGCCGGGTTCTGCACATTGGCCACAGCAACCCCATGCAGTGCTACAGGCTGGGGTCAGAGTGGCTGGAGAGCAACCAGGCAGAGAGGGACCTGGGGGTGCTGGTTGATTGTAGACTGAACATGAGCCTGCAGTGTGCCCAGGCAGCCAAGAAGGCCAATGGCATCCTGGGCTGCATCAGGAACAGTGTGGCCAGCAGGAGCAGGGAGGTCATTCTGCCCCTGTACACTGCACTGGTTAGGCCACACCTTGAGTACTGTGTCCAGTTCTGGGCCCCTCAGTTTAGGAAGGAGGTTGACTTGCTGGAATGTGTCCAGAGAAGGGCAACAAAGTTGGTGAGGGGTTTGGAAGACAAGCCCTATGAGGAGAGGCTGAGGGAGCTGGGGTTGCTTAGCCTGGAGAGGAGGAGACTCAGGGGTGACCTTCTTGCTCTCTACAACTACCTGAAGGGAGGTTGTAGCCAGGCAGAGGTTGGTCTCTTCTCCCAGGCAGCCAGCACCAGAACAAGAGGACACAGTCTCAGGCTGCACCAGGGGAGGTTTAGGCTGGAGGTTAGGAGGAAGTTTTACACAGAGAGAGTGATTGCCCATTGGAATGGTCTGCCCAGGGAGGTGGTGGAGTCACCATCATTGGGGGTGTTCAGGAGACTTGATGGGGTGCTTGGTGCCATGGTTTAGTTGATTAGGTGGTGTTGGTTGATGGGTTGGACGTGATGATCTTGAAGGTCTCTTCCAACCTGGTCTAGTCTAGTCTATTCATACATTTAATAAAGAAGGAATTACACTGTTTGTTGTTGGCCAGTGGAAATGCCCCTTAATGGGAGAACTGGCCTCTCTTCCTTAAGTGAATAAATAAATACCATCAATCTAATGCAGTGGTTATTTAGAAATTTAACTTCCAATCAAGCAGACTGTTATCCACTTATTTCAAAGCAAACAGTGGCACAACGCCCAGCACAAACGGTACACCTCTAGACATATGCCTCAACAAGTAATAAGCATTAATTCTGCATTAAGGTGAATCATACTGACTGGCTCCATGGGGCTTTTTTTGTTTCCTGCTGCATTTCTCTTTCACATTTCATCTAAAGAGCAACAAAAGTAACTGAAAAATTGCTTTTGAAGTAATTATTGAAGATTTTAATATCGCTTCCTCAAACGAGAGTGACGTAGTCACCGCCTGACGATGAGGGATGACCTCTGATGCTAAATCTTTCACTGTCAGCAGGAAAAATTATCACAGAATCATAGAATCAATAAGGTTGGATGAGACCACAAAGATCATCAAGTACAGCCTGTCACCACAGACCTCATGACTACTAAACCATGGCACCAAGTGCCACGTCCAATACCCTCTTGAACACCGCCAGGGACGGTGACTCCACCACCTCCCTGGGCAGCACATTCCAATGGCTAACGACTCTCTTAGTGAAGAGCTTTCTCCTCACCTAACAACTCTCTCAGTGAAGAACTTTCTCCTCACCTCCAGCCTAAACCTCCCCTGGTGCAGCTTGAGACTGTGTCCTCTTGTTTTGGTGCTGGTTGCCTGGGAGAAGAGACCAACCCCCTCCTGGCTACAACCTCCTTAAAGTACAGAACTCAGCCTAATAACTGGGCAAAATGTTCATACTAATAATAAACATTCATTTGAAGAGCTCTCTGGTTTTAAGAATAAAAGAAAGCCCAGATTACATACACATATATTCATATATTCATTTCCCCATTCTAAAGCCATATCTTTCATATCTGTGTGTGACTGCTGGCTACACATCTAAAAGAAATCAGGCACATAACTAATTTATTTTGCATTCTGCAATCAAGAACTGCTGCAAAATGACATTCTTGCAGCTGGTGACCTTTAGTATTTTTATTTCTAGCTTCCCAAAAATTTCTTTTCCCATCAGTCATTCCTAGCAACAACAAAAAAACCACACCACATTCTGCCATCCACACATAAACACACTGCTCCCACTAAAACCCAGGGTTATTTCCTCTTTTCTGAACACAAAACACAGAACCCTGCCTAGAGCTACACCCACATGAGAACAGAGTAGAGTAGAACAGACCAGACCAGGTTGGAAGAGACCTTCATGATCATCACGTCCAACCTATCAACCAATCCAAACCACCTCAACAACCAAACCATGGCACCAAGCACCCCCTCAAGTCTCCTCCTGAACACCTCCAATGATGGTGACTCCACCACCTCCACAGGCAGCCCATTCCAATGGGCAATCACTCTCTCTGTATAGAACTTCTTCCTAAGATCCAGTCTAAACCTCCCCTGGCACAGCCTGAGACTGTGTCCTCTTGTTCTGGTGCTGGCTGCCTGGGAGAAGAGACCAACCTCTGCCTGTCTACAACCTCCCTTCAGGTAGTTGTAGAGAGCAATAAGGTCACCCCTCAGTCTCCTCTTCTCCAGGCTAAGCAACCCCAGCTCCCTCAGCCTCTCCTCATAGGGCTTGTGTTCCAAACCCCTCACCAACCTCGTTGCCCTTCTCTGGAAAAAGGAAGAAACATCCCACACCCAGAATAATGTGTCCAGTTTTGGGCTCCCTGGTTCAGGAGAGACAGGGATCTGCTGGAGAGAGTCCACCGCAGAGCTGTGAGGGTGACTGGGGGGACTTGAACATCTCTCCTACGAAGAAAGACTGAGAGCCCTGGTGAAGGATTGAATTCACCCTGGGGCTGTTTAGTTTGGAGAAGAGAAGGCTGAGAAGTGATCTTGGTAATGTCTGTAAACATCTGAGGGGTGGGTGTCAAGATGAAGGTGCCAGGCTCTTTCCAGTGGTGCCCAGTAATAGGACAAGGAACAATAGGTACAAGGTGGAACACAGGAGGTTCCATCTCAACACAAGAACACACTCCTTTACGACAAGGCTGATGGAGCAGTGAGGTTGTGGAGTCTCCTCCGGATACTTTCAAAACCTGCCTGGGTGTGTTCCTCTGTAACCTGCCCTAGGTGATCCTGCCTTGGCAGAGGGGGTTGGACTGGATGATCTCTAGAGGACCCCTAACTTTCCATGATAGGGCTCTGGGGCCAATGCTGGCTATACCTGAAACCTTGGAGAAATACAAATCTACATTTGGATATTTATATTTGCTATCCGAATTTTGTTTCGTTTTAGAGGCAGTTTTAGGAATTCAACTGCAATCCAATCTGCAGAAATAAACTGCACCTACTTTCTCCTCCATTTACTTTTCTTTTTAGCTCTCAGGCAGCTATTTTCTCTCTCTCTTTTGTTGTTGCTGTTGTTGTACAACATCCTGGTACAGTAGTACCCGGATGGTACACGTGTTAAAAATAATGACCTGAAAAGGCAGAAGATTGAGGGCAATTTTGCAAAAAAAAGCAGCTGGAATTCTAGAGCTGTAGTGCTCAATCTTGCATTTAACCTGCCAGTCTCCAGAAGCATTTGCTTTTCTTCAGAGTAAAATAAAAGAGCTCACGAAGTTATGACTAAGGTGACAGCGCGAGAGTGTTTTCCCAAGGTTTGCTGATTAAAGGGCGCCTGAAGAAGAGATGCAGTCAGTCAGTCAATGAAGGTGCTGCTCTGTGCTGAAGCTGGCTAGCCCTGATGCATTGTGGAATGCAGAGGGTCAACAAGCAGAGCTTAAAATGCTCTCACAGATTACCCCTCGTTAGACCTCAGCTACAAACCTAACTGCATCTTATGACTCTGAAACTCTGAAAACAGAGAAACAGCCATTGTGAGACATTAAGCCCCAGTCACCTCTTCTCCATGACAAGGTAACTCTGAAAACAGAGAAACAGCCAATGTGAGACATTAAGCCCCAGTCACCTCTTCTCCATGACAAGGTAACTCTGAAAACGGAGAAACAGCCAACGTGAGACATTAAGCCTCAGTCACCTCTTCTCCAAGCTGAACAGGCTGGAGGGTGAGGTGATACAGAGCAGCCCTGCAGAAAAGGACTTGGGAGTTCCAGTGGATGAGAAGCTTGGCATGAGGCAACAGTATGGACTTTCAGCCCAGAAGGCAAATCATATCCTGGACTGCATCAAAAGCCAGCAGGTCAAGAGATTCTACTGCTCTGCTCAGGTAATAACTCACTTGGAGTACAGCATCTATCTCTGGAGCCCTCAACACAGGGAGGACATGGACCTGATGGAGCAAGTCCAGAGGAGGGCCATGAAGATGATGGGGTTGCTGGAGCACCTCTCCTGTGAGGGCAGCCTGGGGGAGCTGGGGTTGTTCAGCCCTGGGGGAGCTGGGGTTGTTCAGCCCTGGGGGAGCTGGGGTTGTTCAGCCCTGGGGAGAAGAGGCGCGGGGGAGACCTAACAGCGACCTTAGAGTACCTGAAGGGGGCCTACAAGAAGGCTGAAGAGGGACTGTTTACAAAGACTTGTGTGGATAAGACAGGGGGCAGTGGTTTTAAATTAGAGAAGAGTAGATTTAGGTTGGATGTTAGGTATCATAGTATACAATACAATACACCAGGTTGAAAGAGACCTTCAAGATCATCACGTCCAACGTATCAACCAATCCAACCCACCTAAACAACTAAACCATGGCACCAAGCACCCTATCAAGTCTTCTCCTGAACACCTCCAATGAAGGTGACTCCACCACCTCCACGGGCAGCCCATTCCAATGGGCAATCACTCTCTCTGTATAGAACTTCTTCCTAACATCCAGCCTAAACTTCCCCTGGTGCAGCCTGAGACTGTGTCCTCTTGTTCTGGTGCTGGCTGCCTGGGAGAAGAGACCAACCTCTGCCTGGCTACAACCTCCCTTCAGGTAGTTGTAGAGTGCAATAAGGTCACCCCTGAGTCTCCTCTTCTCCAGGCTAAGCAACCCCAGCTCCCTCAGCCTCTCCTCATAGGGCTTGTGTTCCAAACCCCTCACCAACTTTGTTGCCCTTCTCTGGACATGTTCCAGCAAGTCAACCTCCTTCCTAAACTGAGGGGCCCAGAACTGGACACAGTACTCAAGGTGTGGCCTAACCAGTGCAGTGTACAGGGGGAGAATGACCGTTCTTTACCATGGGGGCAGTGGAACACTGGAACAGGTTGCCCAGGGAGGTAGTTGAGGCCCCATCCCCTGGAGATATTCAAGGTCAGGCTCTACAAGGCTCTGGGCAACCTGATCTAGTGGAGGATGTCCCTGCTTACTGCAGGGGGGTTGGACAAGATGACCTTTGGAGGTCCTTTCCAATCCAAATCATTCTATGATTCTTTATGATAAATGGACCCAGGTCCCTCAGCCTTTCCTCAGAAGGGAGACGTTCCACTGCCTTCAGCACCTTTGTGACATCTTTGGTAACTCACACTGGGAAAATATTCTTTTTCTGAATTAGCAGTAAGAGAGAGGTAAAAGAGTGACAGTAATTATCTACCAGGAAAGGAATGGCAGAAGCATCTTCTCTGTTTTAAAGGAAGATTTTGATCAGGACTAAATGGAAAGCACACTTAGGCTGCAGAGATCTGAGCAGATACAACTGGATGAAACGGATGATGTGTTAGCCTCATGCTTAGAATACAGCATCTATGGAGCTATTGGTGCACTGTTGTGAGAGACTAAAGCTTGTCTCTCCTGGTGTGACTCAACAAAGATAAAATCACTTGCTGCTTGCCCAGACAATAGCTGATGTGTGTTGGGCAGAGCCACTGGAAGGACTCTTGGAAGGTGGAAAGATAACCTTGCTCACTGGACCACAGCTGGCCTCACAGCAGTGGCCCGAGGCCACCTTCGGGAATATTCATAAAACAAGATAATCTCCACCCATCAAGTGCCCTGGAAAGGGAGGATGGTGAGACAATGGATTCACCACCTGTTTCCTGATGTGTAATGAGTGTGTGGGCAGGTAGATGGAGAAGGAGGAGGCGGAGTCCCCCCTCCTCCCCTCCCCATCCAGACCCCTGCCCAAACACACAGGAATACACAGAAAGATTCCCTGGGGAACGATACCTGGATACTTACCTAAGGATGATTTCCTGGCCCCTGATTTCCTGAGGGGCAATACTTGGACACATAGCTAAGGACTAAAAAACTGTATAAAAGACTTGAGCAACTACTGGCTCAGCAGAAGAAAAACGGAGAACCGAAAACACAGGAGAAGGACAATGCCGCTGAGAAGGAAAGCAGGAGAGAAGGACAAGCCCGGGACAATGCTGCTCCGAAGCAAAGAGGCCATGGAGCCTGGAAGAAGCAGACTGAACCCTCTCTCCGTGTCCTAAGTTCCGCCTGCTGCAACTCATGGAGCTGAAGAGGCTGCCCAGCCAAAGCCTCGGCATCGTTTCTCTACAGACCCAACATCTGCTGCAGCACCTTTCTTCCACAGACTCAAACTGTCTTGGGGGGGTGAGGGGTGTGGTAATACTTTTCCTCTTCTCCCCATCTCTATTTTCTCTCTCTCCCTCTCTATTTTCTCTCTCTCCCCCTCTGATCCATCCACTTTATTTATGTAATCAATAGTCTAGCTGTTGATATTTTAGCCTCGTCTGTGCCTCTCATTTCACAACACGGGAACATTCAAAAGAACTGAGTCTCTTTCCCTCTCCAGACTGAGACATCTGTAAAACAAAACAATGTCTCTCCTGACGGGAGGAAAGAGTTATGAGTTGTGGTTTGTGTCAGCAAAAGCTCTGGGCTGCTGTAAAATGTTTGTTTTGAAAGCTTCCTTTAGAACCACAAAAAGGTGGGGGAGCCAATAGTAAGACTAAAACACTGCATGGCAGGCAATGAATGATTTGTTCTTCTCTTGTTCTGAACCACATCCTGACCCTCAGAGAGGATGAGTGTGCAGTGGAAATTCTCTACTTGCACAAAAAAGGGTACATTTTTTCCCCCTACAAAAAGCATCTATGCTTAAATAGTTCATTTAACACATGGGGGGGAAAAACCAACCAACACAAACCCACCCAACCAAACAAACCAAAAACCCCAACTGGTAAGAGCAGAGAAGCAGCATACAAATATTGCAAAATACCTCACAGCCACTGCATGGCACAAAAGCAAAGAATCAGCACTAAATGTGTCCTTCCCCTAGTCTCAGTCTAGCTTGTGTTTCAATTCCTGTTCCTACCACAAATGACAGAAACCTGTTATAAATAACAGCCAAGTAACTTCTGTTCAGGCTTTGGAATTCATTTGTCTGTCTAGGGGGTGACTAACTGTCCTGAGGACAATTGGGCTGTATTGGCTCTGGCTGAGAAGGAGTTAACTTTCCTTGTGGTGCTGTGCTTACCTCTTTACCACCTCCAAATAAATCAGGATACCCAGGGCCACATCAAGTCTGATCTTGAATGTCTCCAGGTACAGGGCTCCAGCCACATCCCTGGGCAGCCTGTTCCAGTATTTCACCACTCTCACTGTAAAGAACTCCTTCCTGATATCCAGCCTAAATCTACCCTGCTCCACTTTCAAACCATTGCCCCTCATCCTGTCAGCCCAAGCCCTTCTAAACAGTCCCTCCAACAGCCTTCCTGTAGGTCTCCTATAGGTCTATATAGGTCTCTATTAGTCTCCCCAAAGCTTTCTTTTCTCCCAGCCTGTCTTCACAGGAGAGGTTGTCTAGCCCTTTCATCATCTTTGTGGCCCTCCTGTGGACCCACTCCAGCAAGTCCATTTCACTCTTGTGATGGGGACCCCAGAGCTGGACACAAGCAGACAGCTCCCTCAAAAGCAAACTTCCTTGTCTCTCATATCAGGATCACGCTGTTCATTTGGGTTGGACCCACCAGAGACCCAGTACAGAGTGCAAGAGCCTGCATGCACTGTCTCACTGTGTGTATGGACACAAGTGCTCCTCTTCCCCGTGGTACAGCTCCACTGGTTGTGACACATGAGCCTTCCCAGGCGTGGCTGTAGTTAACTGAACTGCTGGTTTCCTCAACTCTTGTCTTTACTGGCAGCATGTGACCTGACAGTACAGCATTTGCCATCAGCCTTGCTCACTCTGATATTTCTGTCTGGACAGATGCTCTACAGGCTGTAGATCTCTGAAGGACATATATCTCTGGAATTTATCTGTCCCCCTATGGAATGCTATAACCTACTAATGCACGTGAGATTTCAAATACCCAGCAACCTCTAAGCAGTTACAGTAACAAATCAAGATAAGGTCCAATGATTTCAAGTCACTAGTGAGGTCACTGCCACACTTGCAAAACTATGGTGCCCTAGCAATAACAAAGTGATTCATTAGTTCCTGTCATTTAAACCTCTCCCAGTAAGTATCCACATTAGATATGACAAGATAGATAAGCAGAAAATATACCAAACTTCCAAGTCTCTTGTCATGGAGGCACTGACAAAATAGCCAGCCACAGCCACCTGAAAACTGTGGATTTGTTGCAATTCATCTGCTCTCCTTCCAACAGAATAAGATGACAGACTGGGATGTCAGCTGCTGCACAGCTCACCAAACTAGTTGGAAAGATGAACCAAAATGTGCACACACTCGCTCAGGAAAGGAAAACCTTCCCATGGGTACCCAGATACACTCACCAAGGAGGGGTGAAGAATCCCTCTGCTAAGAAGAGATGATCTCACTTGCCAAGCTGCTGCTGCTGCTGCTGCTGTGTGGAGAAAGCTCCCAGCTCTCTCCCTAGCAGAACTTCGTTCACACCCTTTCTGATGGCAGCTGTGGTCAATTTCTTAATTAGGCTGTGGTCAATTTCTTAATTAGTTGGAGGGTGGAGTTCTCCAAGCAGCAAAAGGAGGAGCCAGCTAATGTCTGAATGTGTGGAGCTGATGTTTAGAATAGAATAGAATTAACCAGGTTGGAAGAGACCTTCGAGATCATTGAGTCCAACCTATCATCCAACACCATCTTGTCAACTAAACCATGGCACCAAGCACCCCATCAAGTCTCTTCTTAAACACTTCCAGTGATGGTGACTCCACCACCTCCCTGGGCAGCCCACCCCAATGGCCAATCACTCCCTTTATGAAGAACTTCCTCCTAACATTCAGCCCAAACCTCCCCTGGCGCAGCCTGAGACTGTGTCCTCTTATTCCAATGCTGGTTGCCTGGGAGAAGAGACCAACCCCCACCTGGCTACAACCTCCCTTCAGGTAGCTGTAGACAGCAATAAGGTCTCCCCTGAGCCTCCTCTTCTCCAGGCTAAGCAATCCCAGCTCCCTCAGCCTCTCCTCATAGAGCTTGGTGCTCCAAACCCCTCCCCAGCTTTGTTGCCCTTCTCTGGAAACGTTCTGCTTCGAGCTAGCCTTGGCCCCTTGCTCAGAGTCTGTCAGGACCCTGCACTTGTGGGGGATGGGGGGCAGTCTGTCACGGGCCCTCCTATCACCCTGACCACCTGGGAACATCTCCAGGTCATCCCACCTTGACAGACAGGCATTTGCCAGAGAGAGTGCTCACCTGACTGAGCCCTCCTGCACGTGCACAGCATCAGCCTTTTTACTCCACTGAAGGGACAAATCCTCATTAGCTTTTCTCTCTTTGCCCCCTGCTGACCATGTCTTCATTAGGTGTATGTTCGCCCCTTGAAGGTACCATCAATACCATTTGCAGAGCAAAGGCTGGGTCAGTAGTGGCAACCTCACAGCTGTGGCATTTTCCTGCCATGTGTGTGAAGGACACAGCTTTGCACTGTGATGATTAGCTGTATCAGCTGTAGGTCTGGCACAGCATATCCTCAGGCAGTGATTTGTTGTGAAAGGGATAAGAGAAGGTCAAAGAGCTTTACAATCTGACATGACATAAATGCAGCATGACTCTGCATATATGGTTGACCTCCTTCATAGGAACTTTCTAATTCCCAAATGTGAGTGTAGCTGCCACAGATAGCAGTGCCTATGAAATCAGAGAATTTTGAGATCAGAATTGTGGCTGCCCCCTTCCTGGAGATGTTCAAGGCCAGGTTGGATGAGGCTTCGAGCAACCTGGTCCGGTGGAAAGTGTCCCTGGCCATGGCAGGGGGGTTGGAACTAGATGATCTTCAAGGTCCTTTCCTGTGGAACCTCCTGCAACCCAGTGTCCCTTGTCCTGTCATTGGACACCACTGAGCAGAGCCTGGCTCCATCCTCCCCACACTGCCCTGCACATCTTGATCAACATGAATGAGGTCACCCCTCAGGCTCCTCTGCTGCAAGCTAAAGAGCCCCAGCTCCCTCAGCCTTTCCTCAGCAGGGAGGTGTTCCACTGATAAAGGGAAAAAAATGGAAAGTCATATGGAGGATTTGGCTCTTTAAACTCATCCTCTCTCTTCATATAATGTCATTTTTATGCAATAATGCAATTTTTTATGCTTATAAAGAAGTCATTTTTAGTGTGGGGTGGTTTTTTTCTAATAATTCATTAGGAAGAGGTTTCTTCTTGCAAGATCCTGAATGTTCTCTTTTTTCCCTTAAGTTATTGCAAATTAAGGACACTGTCCCCTTGCAGGAGTGGGCCTTGTGTTCCAAGTGCAGGCAGCATTTGGGGAGGACCATTTTGAGTTTGCTTCCCCTGAGTTAATATTATGAACACTGAAAAGAGAAGCTAGTACAAAAAAAGGAATTGAGATCACTTAAAGGGATTGGAATGTTCTTTGTTACTGTGTGGCTCCTGTTTTACACCTTGGCCATTCCATTTATGAATGATTAATTAAGGTCCAAGCGATTAGATTAAGCAAAGGTGCTGACTCAAGGGACAGGAGGAATGGAGGAAGAAATGAAAGGGAAAAGGCATAGTAAATATGCAACACATTTTGCAATAAGCTTTTTTATTGTTGCTAGGTCAAGGTGGCAGAGTTTTATTGGCCTGCACTAAATGCATATGTCTGGAGTGATGATGGCAAAACAAAACTCAGAAATCTGCCTATTCAGACTAATAGAGGTAGAAAGAATAGAATAGAATAGAATAGAATAGAATAGAATAGAATAGAATAGAATAGAATAGAATAGAATAGAATAGAATAGAATAGAATATGCAAAATGACAGAGAAAAAGGAATCAGTATGCCTCCAAACATAGTTGGTATAATACCTGAAGTAACCAAAGAGAAATTCGTTGACAGAGGGCAGATGGGTAAGAATTTAGGCCCTAAAATATGATGTGATGGTTTAGGTTTTCAGACACCACTGAAGATTTCCCCAGCTCCCACCTGAACTCCAGTATCCATGTGTTTCTTTTACCTTCACTGGCTGACTTGACTGCCTCCTCTGCCTCCTCCCTAGTTATAGGGAACATCTCCCCTGGGCACTTTTTCCCATGATTTTCATCCCCACCTGGCCCTGTGTAACTGGAATGTGGAGTTCACACATGGCACAAGGCACATTTTGCAAGTAGCAGCTGCTGAAGGGCAACACAATAGGCAACACAGGTGAGGAGACATAGGCTTGCTGCCTTCTCTTTGACTGGTAGGTTGGCAATACTGCAAAGGAAAGAACAAGGAAAAACAAAGTCATACTTATTATGAAGATTGAATTAGAAAGAAACAAGTCCAGAAGCTGGTAATTCCTTATTCCTTGTGAATCATCTTGATTGCTCAAGTGTTTCCTGAAGGGCATCTCTAATCATTAACTTCTTACTGTGGGTCATCGGAGGTACATTTGGCAGTCAGCTCTCATGAGCAAACCTAAGTTATCTTAAATAATAAAGCAAGAACTGGAACTGTGGTACACTTGAGAAATTTCTGAAGGACTGCTCTACTGTAAAACAAAATTTGCATGCCAGGTCTGGAGTTGAGTTGACGATGTCGAAGGACCTCATAGAATCATAGAATCAGTAAGGTTGGAAAAGACCTCAAAGATCATCAAGCCCAACCTCTCACCCAACAACTCATGACCAACTAAACCATGGCACCAAGTGCCACATCCAATCCCCTCTTGAACACCTCCAAGCCCTATGAGGAGAGGCTGAGGGAGCTGGGATTGTTTAGCCTGGAGAAGAGGAGGCTCAGGGGAGACCTCATTGCTCTCTACAACTACCTGAAAGGTGGTTGTAGCCAGGAAGGGGTTGGTCTCTTCATCCAGGCAACCAGAACAAGAGGACACAGTCTCAAGCTGTGCCAGGGGAAGTTTAGGCTCAAGGTGAGGAGAAAGTTCTTCACTGAGAGAGTCATTCGTCATTGGAATGTGCTGCCCAGGGAGGTGGTGGAGTCACCGTCCCTGGAGGTGTTCAAGAGGGGATTGGACGTGGCACTTGGTGCCATGGTCTAGTCATGAGTTCTGTGGTGACAGGTTGGACTCGATGATCTTTGAGGTCTCTTCCAACCTTGGTGATACTGTGATACTGTGATACCTCCCTGGGCAGCACATTCCAATGGCTAACAACTCTCTCTGTGAAGTCAGCTGAGTCAGGTTAATAAGAGGAATTTGAGGAAGAGAATGTTACAATGGGCAAATGGATTTGTGGCCATTAAAAGGGAAATGTAACATTTTAAGCATTCAACAATGTTTTGATTTGGACCAGAGCTATTTACTTTTGTGCTTTCACATTTCTTGTGGTCACTTTTGTTTAAAGGGCAGCTTTCAGTTTGAAAAAAAGATAATTTTTTGTATATATATATATATTAACCAATTAAAAGCAGGTAATTGTTTGAGAACTGCCTCTTTCCTGCAAAAGTGACTTTTATTATGATGAATCTGCATATTCTGTGGAAACAAAGAAAGAGCCCTCTGGAGTGGCTTTGGAAGAGGGACACAAAAATGATCAGAGAGCTGGGACACCTCTTCCATGAAGAAAGGCCAAAAGTGTTGGGGTTGTTCAACCTGGAGAAGAAAAGGCCCCAGAGAGGTCTTATTGCAGTTTTCAGCACTTAAAGAGGGTCCACTTAAAGGGTGGGCTTGTTGCAACACTACAAGGGGTAATGGCTTTAAACTAAAGGGGAGCAAGGTTTAGACTGGATATAAGGAAGAAACTTTTCATGATGAGGTTGGTGAAACATTAGAACTGGTTGCCCCCGGGAAGTGGTAGATGGATGTACCACCCCTGGAAACATCTAAGGTCAGGTTGGATCACAGAATCACAGAATCACCAAGGCTGGAAGAGACCTCAAAGATCATCAAGTCCAACCTGTCACCACAGACCTCATGACTACTAAACCATGGCACCAAGTGCCACGTCCAATCCCCTCTTGAACACCTCCAGGGACGGTGACTCCACCACCTCCCTGGGCAGCACATTCCAATGGCTAACGACTCTCTCAGTGAAGAACTTTCTCCTCACCTTGAGCCTAAACTTCCCCTGGCGCACCTTGAGACTGTGTCCTCTTGTTCTGGTGCTGATTGCCTGGATGTGGCTCTGAGCAACCCATTCTAGTGGAGGATGGAGGGAGGTTGGACTAGATGACCTGTAAAGTTCCCTTCCAATCCAAACCATTCTGTGATTCTCTGATGATTCCATGATGTAAACATTTCAACCGCTTTTAGTCGTCAAACATTCAGAAGTCAAGCCAATGCTAAATATGCCTTTTAAATGAGTGATTTCTGTTGGCTGTGCTCTTCTTACAGAGACATGTGACAGTTTAGAAAGTGATAATGTTTTAAAGTGCCTCTGCTGTTGAAAGGCCTCAGGCTGAATTTCTAAAATGCTTTAAAAATAAAATTCTTTAACATCACAAAATTAAAACATTTGGCACTGCTTTGAGCTTTAAAAAAAAATCCAGGCTGCTGTATGTTTGGTAAAACAAAGCCAGAAATAGGTTATTTGGATCAAACACAACAGGAGGCCCCTCCGTTTAGGAAGGATGTTGACTTGCTGGAACGTGTCCAGAGAAGGGCAACAAAGCTGGGGAGGGGTTTGGAGCACAAGCCCTATGAGGAGAGGCTGAGGGAGCTGGGGTTGCTTAGCCTGGAGAAGAGGAGACTTGGAGGTGACCTTCTTGCTCTCTACAACTACCTGAAGGGAGGTTGTAGACAGGCAGAGGTTGGTCTCTTCTCCCAGGCAACCAGCACCAGAACAAGAGGATACAGTCTCAGGCTATACCAGGGGAGGTTTGGGCTGGATGTTAGGAAGAAGTTCTATACAGAGAGAGTGATTGCCCATTGGAATGGGCTGCCCGTGGAGGTGGTGGAGTCACCATCATTGGAGGTGTTCAGGAGGAGACTTGATGGGGTGCTTGGTGCCATGGTTTAGCTGTTTAGGTGGGTTGGATTGGTTGATAGGTTGGACACGATGATCTTGAAGGTCTCTTCCAACCTGGTCTGGTCTATTCTATTCTATTCTATTCTATTCTATTCTATTCTATTCTATTCTATTCTATTCTATTCTATTCTATTTGTTTTGTAGTCACCAAAAGGATTTTAAGATGTAGCTTTTTCCATGGAAGCTAAGCCAGCTTCCTACAAAGTCTACCTCATCAGAACAGTCATCATAGATGCAGTTTAAGGCAACACAGAATCTTCAGTCTTGTAACTTTCCACAATTCCTACATTTTGACTATCACCTCCTGCCTTTATCTGCAGAGCTAATAAATGACAAATGGCATGCCTTTTTCATGACCCAGCATTTCAGTTATTTATCAAGTTATTTCTAATGTATCACTTGTCTTTATCAACTCCCTGGAAAAAATCAATGTCTGGCAGGACTCAACAGCAGGCAACAAACTATATAAGCCTGCAGTTTGCATTGCCTAGTCTCAGATTGTCACTTCAGGTCATCTGACTTAGAAGTGACTCTTCAATCCTCCTGTCACTTCACTGTTACCTGATTTGCAAATATCCCAGACTTAAGCAAACATGTCCAGCTCCAGTGAGGAAGAACTCATTCACATGTTTAAGGGGATTCCTTTTACCACCAGGTCTTCTCTAGAACTTCTAAACTCTCTGGATGCTTTTGATGCTCGAGAAGATGATGTCCTTTTGGTTTCCTATCCCAAATCTGGTAAGCTTTACGTTGAGAGATTAATTCCAAGCAGTCTCAATTTGTTTGCTTCATGTGCTCTGCTTAAGCTACTTGAGAAATGTCTGCTGAAGCTACTTGAGCAATGTCTGTGTACAAGCAACAAGGGAGGGTGGTTTAGTATCTGAATAAACTATTCTGCCAGTAAGTGTTCAAATAATTAAAAAAATAAAGGTAATTTGTCTAAACTTTAATCCCTTAATGGAAAATAAGCTCAAGTGTTTTCATATGGGGAAGCAAATAAATATTTATCTCTTGCAGCAAAATCTGTATTTGAAGGGTTTTTCTGAGGGCTTTTCGCATTCAATTACGAGCAAGTCAGGAGCTGTGTTAAGTTGCTTTTATGGCTCTTGGCAGTAGATGTATTAATTTGGTCTTCACTCTTGCCCTGCCTCACTTGCACACAGAAACCCACCCCAAAGAAACTCAATTTAACGCTTCCCCGAATATGAAGACTCAAGGTACTGCAAGGAAAAACAGATAAATTCATCAATTGATGGTGACAACAGCATAACTTCTCAGCTGATAGGCAGTTTGTCTTGCGAGGATGTTTTGGTACCAATATTAGTGCCTCTCAAAGAGTTATTTTGTACTTAATTTACAGTCCTCATTTTCCCAGTATTGATATATTTGGAACCAATGGGATTACTCAGTTATGTAAAGTTTCCTGAAGCTGGAGGATTAGAGTTGGCACTTGTACACAGCAAGCTGCTTCACTATGCAAAATACATGCCCCATGTATTTTCCCATTAACAAATCTTCCTTTCCCTCCCCCCTCCCCCTCACTTTTTTCTGTTATTTTTCCTTCTTTTTTATTTTTCTTTCTTCCTTTCATTCTCTCTTTTTTTCTCCTCCTCCCCCCTTCAAACTTACTGTTCTGCAGGCACTCACTGGCTTGCAAGAGTTTTAATGAGCCTTTTCAGTGCTCAGGTTACACTAACATCTCCCATTGAATTTGGAGACGTATCCAGACTGGAGGAACTGAATCAACTCTCATCAAAGAGGCTCATCCCAACACACTTAGACTACAACATGCTACCTACAAATTTTAAGAACAAAAAATGCAAGGTAAGGCAAAAAAACCCAAAAAGCTACTGTGGTGGGGTGAGAAAGATCTCTCCCCACACACAAGGAAAGAAACCACAGCTAGCTCAGTCAGAAGGCAGAAAAGCCTTTTCCCTCCAGCCAGCCAGGGGGGTTCCCTGAACCCCCCTCTACCCCTCCCTACCTCCCCTTTTTCCCAAAAAAGGGTTAGAGAGAGAGAGAAAGGCAATTAAGGAAGAAAAATTCTGTTGGCTCAAAAGCACATGCAAGAATCAGTTTTCTTATCTGGTTAGCTGTTAACTCAAGGCCGTTCCTGCTTCAGAAAGAGAGAAGCCGTCCAGCCCACAGGACAGAGAAGCACAGACTGCACCCAGCCTGAACCCAGACCAGACTGAACCAACAGAACCCAAACTTAAAATTGCATTCTACAATCTACCAATGAAATTAGTTTAGACTATCTTGGTTTTGTTCAAATATCAAAACCATTCAGCCAGAGTGTTCAGCAACTGTCTCTTTCTTAAAGGCATAGCCTCAATCACAGCTACAAAAGCAGTTAAGATGCACTGAATGCCTATTGAAAAGCTATTTTCTCTTGCCATTCCTCAACAGTTTTCAAACGATTCAGAGGTTCCAGGAATAGTTTGCTGTGAATTTTGGAGACACAGCTGACCAGCAGTCAGTGTGAGCTGGGACTTGGGCTAGGGACTAGGTGCTGCTCCTGCCCCAGCACTCCCACGGGTGATTTGTATACACAAACAACAGCATCAGGAATACCTTAGGGATAGGGGGTGCTTACATGTTCCCATTTCCTACAGGCTGGAGCCACTTAGAAAACAGTTGTCTTGGGTACTTACAGACTGTTCTGGATGTGAAGATACTCTGTCCCTCCTACTGAACATTTATGAAGACCTCATGAAGGAGAAAGGGATAAGAACTGAAATGTGGGAAGCAGAATCACACCCCATGCTAAGGTCTGAGGTCATCAAAATAAATCAGTTCTGGGCCTCAAATTTGAGCTTAGAAGTTCAAATTTTTAGCATTACTCAGACCCAGACTTTTAAACATATTTTTTGGGACCAGGTGAATTTGAACAGAAGGTGAAAACTTACATTTTGCATCTGTCTTGTAAATGTTAATTAGCCAATAGCTTCATATCTTAGATTTATGAGCCAGTGAACTGACTCATGAGTTAAAAAGAACGCCGCTTCCTTCATAAAACACAAACAACACCCAGCTGCAGCAGACACACCTCTGTCCACATGGAATTGTTTACTAACCACTACTGACTCCTGCCTAGTCAGGGACAAATCCATTTGAATCTTGGTGGCATGGTCACCAACAGAGGGGTTCCTAAAGGAAAGAGTCTTGACCCTGCAAAAGTGCCTGTGAAAACGCTGCAGTTATGCACAGAGCTCCTCTAAAGGAAAGGAAGGATGCTAGCACTAAGAACTGTACCATCTTGATTTACAGATGATCTACATCAGCAGAAATCCAAAAGATACTGCAGTTTCCATGTATCACTACTACAGGGATAACCCAAACCTTCCCACCATTGACAGCTGGACTGCTTTCTTTGACTTGTTCTTAAAAGGAGATGGTAAGAATAAAGGTTATGTTTCCTCCTTGCAGTTTACACTACCTTCTGATGCACAGAGTTAGGAAAAACTCCTAACTGAAATCCTTGCTGTGTTATGGCTTTGGTTGGGGTTTTCCTTCAGGATAACTTCTAATGCTGAAATAAACAAGAGCAAATAACAGGATGCTGGCTTCAGCCCCGCAAGGAGGCGTTTCGAACCACGCCTGCAGTACTTCAGCACAGCTGTTCTTTGCAGGTTTTTGCTGCTCTTTGACATAGAATCATAGAATAATTTGGGTTCAAAGGGACCTCCAAAGGTCATCTAGTCCAACCCCCCTGCAGTCAGGAGGGATATCCTCCACTATCATCTTATCAGAAGCTTGTCCAGCCTGGCCTTGAATATCTGTTGTAGTAGTGTGGTCCAAAGACCAAGGACAAGAGTGAGATATTTATGAGTAGCAGTGGTGGCATGGAAGATGACAACAGGATTGTGTTTCAGTTATCCACTCCCACTTTTAGTACTTTATGACTCCTGTCAGGACATGTTCCTGCTGTATACAACCCCAGTGATGATAACAGCCACAACAACCTATCACCTTGAAAAGCTTGGAAGCACAGTGCCATTGCAGTCAGCATGGGCTTAGATCAACACTCCAGAAGTCAATTTGTCTACTGGCTTGTGTGAGCTTTGTCCCAGGTTTTATGTTCCTAGTTCACAGCAGCCCTAAAGCACTGATCTGCAGGTTCTTGGCTTGTTTAGTATCAACTCTGAATGTGCAAGAGTGAAAAAAAGAAAAGGGAATTTGGGGCTGTTCAGTCCAGAGAAGAGAAGGCTCCGAGGAGACCTTATTGTGGCCTTCCAGTATCTGAAGGGGGCCCACAAGAAAGCTGGGGAGGGACTTTTAGGATGTTAGGCAATAATAGGACTAGGGGGAATGGAGCAAAAATAGAAATGGGTAGAATCAGATTGGGTGTTAGGAAGTTCTTCCCCGTGAGGGTGGTGAGGCACTGGAACAGGTTGCCCAAGGTGGTGGTAAAGCCTCATCCCTGGAGGTTTTTGAGGCCCGGCTGGATGTGGCTCTGCGCAACTCCAACCCTAACGAGTCTATGAGCCTATGATTCTATTAAATCATAAAAGCATCTCCCATTTATCTGTAAATCAGTAGCCACCTTCTATTTGGGGTAGGAGTAGATGACCTTCAGAGGGCCCTTCCAACCAAACCCATTCCACGATTCTATTTTCTGTGTGCTTATGCACAGCATAAAAACGTTGATCACAACAGAAATTTATGCAAGAGGTGACCCATAGAGAGTTTGTTGGGTTTGCTCCTAATAGAAACAGATGAAGGTTGTGATGCTTGATCCTCATCCTCCAGTACTCTTGCAGAGTTAATCTCAGTTCAGAGCATGAGTGAGGACACACAGAGACAAGTGTGATGCTGTCCATGCTGTTTCCAAGGCTGTATGCTGTACACCTGAAGCCAGTAGAGGTACTGTGTGCTACTGCTGGTCACATCCCCAGTCTGGCTGACCAGGAAAGCAGAGCTTAATTGAAAACTGTGGAACCCACCTGCCTTGGACAGTGCTTTGGGCACAAGAGATGGCTACAGTTTGCAACCTCATTACAGTATTACACTTTTCTGGTAGCAGTGATAAAGCAAAGTCATATTTCTGGAGAATGATGGCTGTGTGCTCTCTCCAGGCCTGTTCTTATCACCTACAGGAGGCTTTCAACTCAGCTTTCCATGCAGTCCAAATTGTCTTTCACCCAGAAGCGTCAGAATTTTGGGTTTTTAAAGGGAAGGTGAGATTTAGATCTCCTCCCATGGTTCACTCAAAAGAGCAGCCAGGGAAAACAAGTGCTATGAGTCAACTATAAACCCTTAAGTTATCTGTGTTGGTGGCTGAAAGATGTATTTGCATAATAACTTCTTTACATAACTCTTCTTTGGCTTTAAAATATAATACATATTCCCCTTTGGTGGGACAAAAATAGAGCTAACAACAGTGGGCTCCACTGAACAGATACCTTATTTGATTTCCTGGTGGAGTGATCATATCTCTGTCAGCACAGACGTGCAGACATCTGCTGAGACAGATCTTGTTAGGGAGGGGACATTTTCCTTCATTAGCGGCCTTTCATTGGGTTTTGGAGCCTGTTTCCTCTAGAGAATCATATCTCAGAACAGCATCTCTATCAGTCTAATAAGAGCAGTAACCTCTTTAGACTGTAAGGTTGAGTCAGCCCAAAAAAGATTTGAATGCATTTTAGAGGAACACAGGGTACACACTACTGAGGGATCACTCTCCTGTATGGGTGAGAGAGTCAAAGTTATTTATGACTAGAGCTTATGTGAAACTCTTCCACATGGGTTTTCTTTCCAGTTGTCTGTGGATCCTGGTTTGATCATTTCCTCAGTTGGGAAGAACATGCAAATGACAAGAACATCCTGTTTCTATTCTATGAAGACATGAAGAAGGTAAACATGTTCTCTGCTCTTCATTCAGAAAGTGCTACTTGGAAATTAGCATGATTAAAATATCAAAGGGTAAATTATAAGGAAAAAGAGGAGAGAAAGAAGGAAAACATCCATGCATATCTTTGGGCATATTTTGTATTTGCATATCACTGTATATTAGTGAGCTAATTCTGGCTGCACACACAGAATCACACAGAATGTTAGGGGCTGGGAGGGACCTTGAAAGAGCATCCAGTCCAAACCCCTTGCCAAAGCAGGATGACCTAGGGCAGGTCACACGGGAACACATCCAGCTGGGTTTGGAATGTCTCCAGAGAAGGAGACTCTCTGGGCAGCCTATTCCAGGGCTCTGTAACCCTCACAATGACAATGTTTCTCCTTATGTTCACGTGGAGCCTCCTCTGCTTCAGCTTGCACCCATTGCCCCTTGTCCTGTCATTGGACATCCCTGAGCAGAGCCTGGCTCCATCCTCCCCACACTGCCCTGCACATCTTTATCAAGATGAATGAGGTCTCCCCTCAGGCTCCTCTGCTCCAAGCTCAAGAGCCCCAGCTCCCTCAGCCTTTCCTCAGCAGGGAGATGTTCCACTGCCTTCAGCATCTTTGTGGCTCTGTGCTGGACTCTCTTAAGCAGTTCCCTGAGGTCCTTCTTGACCTGAGGGACCCAGAACTGGACTCAATATTCCAGATGCAGATTCACCACGGCAGAGTAGCACAAGTTGCATAAATATCAAACCCTGTGAGAGCTGCATTTCATAGGTACAGGAGTGGGACATGTATGATGTTATTTTCCTCAGGCTACAGAAAGAACTTTATGTTCTTCATTCTTGGTCCAATGGAAAGACTAACCAAGGACATCTGCTAAGGAACACACATTAACCTGCCATGCCTGACATCTCAGGAGAACTTCTCAAAATGTGATGAAAGACATCAAAACCACTCATGGTCAGTGGGACTTGTGCTCCCAGTAAAGAAGAAAATTAGAGGCTATGGGGTTAGGAAAAAAGCTTTCATGAAAGGAAATGACTACACAGAAAACTCAGATACCAACACAGAGTCAAAGAATGGTTAGGTTGGAAGGGACCTTGAAGGTCATCTAGTTCCAACCCCTCTGCCATGGGCAGGGACACCTTCCACATATCATCTTCACAATCTAATGACATAGAATCACAGAATGTTTTGAATTGGAAGAGACCTCCAAAGGTCATCTGGTCCATGCCCCCTGTTGTCAGCAGGGACATCCTCCACTAGATCAGCTTCCTCACAGCCTTGTCCAGCCTGACCTTCAGTATCTCCAGGGATGGGGCCTCAACTACCTCCCTGAGCAACCTGTTGCACTGTTCTACCACCCTCATGGTGCAGAACTTGTTCCTAACATCCAATCTACATCTCCTCTTCTTTCATTTCAAACCATTGCCCCTTGTCCTATCTCTCCAGGCCTTTGCAAACAGTCCCTCTGCAGCCTTCTCGTAAGCCCCCTTCAAGTATTGGAAGGCTGCTATTAGATCTCTCTGAAGCCTTCTCTTCTCCAGGCTGAACACCCCCAGCTCCCTCAGCCTGTCCTCATAGCAGAAGTGCTCCAGACCCCTCAGCACCTTCATGGCCCTCCTCTGAACCCGCTCATCAGGTCCATGTCCTTCTTGCATTAAAACAAAGGTGTGATAAACTTGAGATGGAATAAAAAGGATCATTTCCATATCAACTGAAAGTCTGATAATCGGCAAAGAAATAGAAATGCTTTACTTTTCTTGTGCCTCAGGATCTCCCTAAGATTGTAAAGAAAATCAGTCTGTTCCTGAGTTTAAATGTCAGTGAAAATGATATCCAAGACATATGCAAGAAGTCATCTTTCTCAGAGATGAAAAGTGACACAGAGAAGGAAAACAGCGATCCCAACAACACCGTTTGTGCACTGACATCCAACAAGAAGCTCATTTTCAGGAAAGGTAAGTTCCCTTCTCCACCCTTAACACAGCATAAGAAGTTGGGAAGCCAGCCAGAGGCTGCAGTCCAGCTCTTTCCTGGGCTGCAGTGATGCTTTGGTTCAGTCCCAGGAAGCAGTGATAGGATCCTTCAATTTGGAGCCCTCTTAAAAATCACATTCCCCCACCCCAAGTTCTCTGGTTGGAAATGCACCCTTCTGCTAGAGAAGAATGGAAGAGTCTGAACAAGCCTGACTGATACTGCTCCATGGGAGCTTTTAAGCTAAAAGGAAAGGCTCACAAAGCATTAACTCTTTAAACTTTCTTTATCTAAAAGTTGACCACCTCAGTCTTTTACAGCCTATCCCCTTGACACCAAAGGTCACTTAGTTTCCTAAAGTGAGAGGGAGACACATTCCTTCCACAGGAGATTATTCATAGCCTTTATCCTCCTTACTGCCTCTTATCTTACTGAAATATTCCTAAAAGGGAATATGCTGACAACAGTGTAAGAATGGATGACTCTGTCACCTGATGGCCTCACAGGTAGCCTTCAAACTTTGGCCAAGCTGGAAGCCATGGGGAAATCTTCAACAGCTCAGATGTGATTTTTAAAGCCCCTGCAGGAGTTGTTTTCTTGATCCTGACATTTCAGAAGCTCCCTTGGATTTAGATAATAAGCCATCATGTTGAGATGGATTTTGATTACTTTTACTGTAATCCCTTAAAATATTTGACAGTTCTAAACCAAGAGGTGTTTCAGTAAATAGGGAAATTGCACATTTCACTAACTCAGAATGTTTTTACCAATGCACTGAAGCAAATGCCAAAAGATAATGCCAGTAACAAACAAACCAACCAACAACTCAAATGCACTTTTCTAAGTCAGTGAACTTTGACAGAGTTACTCTTTAAAAGCTGAAAAAAATCACAAATTTTTCATCCAAATAGTTCCTGTGTCCAGTTCTGGGCCCCTCAGTTTAAGAAGGACATTGAGACTCTTGAATGTGTCCAGAGAAGGGCAACGAGGCTGGTGAGAGGCCTTGAGCACAAGCCCTATGAGGAGAGGCTGAGGGAGCTGGGGTTGTTTAGCCTGGAGAAGAGGAGGCTCAGGGGAGACCTTATTGCCCTCTTCAACTACCTGAAAGAAGGTTGTAGCCAGGAGGGGGTTAGTCTCTTCTCCTAGCTAACCAGTCATAGAATCACAGAATCATTCAGGTTGGAAAAGACCTCAAGATCATCAAGTCCAACCATTAACCCAGCACCGCCAGGTCACCACTAAACCATGTCCCATGTCCCTCAGCACCACCTCTACAAGGTTTCTCGAACACATCCAGGGAAGGTGATGTCACCATTGCCCTCATTTCTTTTCCTTTACCACAGTGGAACAAGTGGCAATTTTATTAAATAAGGAAAAAAAACACCAACAACAAAACAAACCAACCAACCCCCACCCCAAACAAAAACACACACACACCCCACAAAACAAATACCAAATCGAATTTCAAACCAGCACCAGAACAAGAAGACTCAGCCTCAAGCTGCACCAGGGGAAGTTTAGGCTCAAGGTGAGGAGAAAGTTCTTCACAGAGAGAGTTGTTAGCCATTGGAATGTGCTGCCAGGGAGGTGTGGAGTCACCATCCCTGGAGGTGTTCAAGAGGGGATTGGATATGGCACTTGGTGCCATGGTTTAGTAGTCATGAGGTGTTGGGTGACAGGTTGGACTTGATGATCTTTGAGGTCTTTTCCAACCTTATTGATTCTATGAAATCCCAGGGGCTCAGCTAGTTTCAGACAGTTCACAGAGCATTTATAGGTATATAGAAATGTATATTAGTCTTCAAGCTCACTTTTCTTTTCCCTGCTATCTGGAATGTTCTGTCAGCAGTTTTAGGATAGAGCATCTTTAGAAGATGCACATGATAGGAAATTGTAAGCATTATCTCATTAACATATATCAGTTTAAAAACCAGTGTCTTCTTTGCTCAAACTGGCTAGCATCTGAAACACTTTACTGATCCTAATTGTGCAGAGCCATGCAGAAGTAGTTAACTGCCCACTTAAGTAGTGAGACTTCTCATTGACAGAAAGCCCTTGAGACTAGGAGCAGTGTGAGGGGGGGATTCATGGAGTCATGGAATGGTTTGTGTTGAAAGGGACCTCCCAAGGTCATCCAGTCCAAGCCCTCTGTAGTCAGGAGGCACATCCTCCACTAGATCAGCTTGCTCACAGCCTTGTCCAGCCTCACCTTGAGTATCTTCAAGGATGGAGCCTCAGCTACCTCCCTGGGGAACACGTTGCAGTGTTCCATCAGCCTCATGGTGAATAACTTGTTCTAATATCCAACCTACATTTCCTCTTCTTTCATTTCAAACCATTGCCCCCTGCTCCAGGCCTTTGCAAATAGTCCCTCTGCAGCCTTCTTGTAGCCCCCTTCAAGTACTGGAAGGCTGCTATTAGGTCTCCCTGGAGCCTTCTCTTCTCCAGGCTGAACAACTGCAGCTCTTTGAGCCTGTCCTTGTAGGAGAGGTGCTGCAGCCCCTCCTCCCCCTCATCTATTAGGGGTCTCTGGGCTCATTTTTCAGGAGTCTTCTTTCTCAAAGGCAAGCTAGAGCTACTTTGGGGGAACCATCCACTTAGTGTTAGATGTTGACCAGAATGAGATGACTTTCAGCCAGCAAGAAACCATTTCCCTCTACTGACTGTTAAAAGAGCCCAGGTGCTCTGGGCATAACTGCATAACCTTTAGCTGCATACACCTTAGGTGTGGCAAGATACCTCTCTGCTGAGATGACTGAGAGCTTTAATTCCATCTAGGAAACCTGCTCTTCTTCATGTACCACTTAGTGCTCATGTCAGAGATATGGGAAGCTCACAAACCCCTTCAAATGCTCTACTATGATGCTGGCCACGGCATTTGTTTGTGATTTACCACCCTTATACAAAAGTCAGTGTTTCAGTCTGGTGGTGTATTTTGGCAATAAATAGAAGTCAGCAGTTAAGGAAAGCAAAAAAGAAATATATATTTAAAAATAAGGGGCACTTCCCCCCTCTCCTCACAAAGGAAATCTTTGCATTAGGGCGAGTTTTGAATTCATGCAGCTTCAGCTTGTATCATGGCAGGACATCTCTGAAATCTCTGTGTTCGGAGTACATCCTATTCAAGAAGAGCAAAATAGGGCTCTGAGTGACTGACAGCCACAAGACTTAGTCTATAAAGTCAGATCAGTCAGGTTGAGGTTGGCCTTTGAGGTGGTTTAGAGACAAGAGGTGGGAGAAGGTTCCCATCAATCCCCTGTGAGACAGAGTTGAGGCCCACATTGGCCCCACCAGTTGCTTCCAACAGTGTATACTGCAGTGGTGCCTGCCAGCTCTCCCTTACACAAGGAGGGTGATAGGTTGTTCAGTCATCTTTGCATCACCACAGTCGTACTGTCAGAGATTTGCCAGTGCCATGGAGGGGAACCCACACTGGTGAACCTCATACTGGCAAGAAAGCTGGCACCATCTGGGCTGCCAGTCTTGCCCAAGCAGGATGTAAGCAGCTTAAGACTGTGCCCTCTTGTTCAGGCAACCAGCACCAGAACAAGAGGACATAGTCTCAAGCTGCACCAAGGGAGGTTTAGGCTGGATGTTAGGAAGAAGTTTTTCACAGAAAGAGTGATTTGCCATTGGAATGGGCTGCCCAGGGAAGTGGTGGAGTCACCATCACTGGAGTGTTTAGGAAGGGACTGGATGGGGTGCTTTGTGCCATGGTTTAGTTGATTAGATAGTGTTGGATGATAGGTTGGGCTCAGTGATCTTAGAGGTCTTTTCCAACCAGGTTATTTCTGTTCTGTTCTAATTCTGTTCTATTCACTAACCAAGTCTGATGGATGATGATCCAGCTGCTTCCATCAGTCTCATCAGGCCAATACATCTCACCATCATGACCTGCTGCAATCGTGATCATGACCTAAGTCCAAGACAATGGTTAATAATAATTTAAAGACTACAGTTAACAATAATGAGTCATTTAGGCCAACTGCAAACAAAGCAGAGCTGCCTTTAAATCATTTTCAGTACTATTCCATTGCTAGTCCCACTATTTCTTTTTCTGCCCCTGCTCTTCCAGGTGCTGTTGGTGACTGGAAGAACCACTTCACTCCAAAACAGAATCGAAGGTTTGAGGAGATATTTAATGAGAAAATGAAACTGAGCAAAATGGCAGAAAGTCTCATCTATGAATTTTGACTCCCTGTGAAGAACAGCACCCACAGTTCTCAACAAAACACAGACAGAGCAAGTGGTGGGAAACTGTGAGTGGGGGATCCCAGGCTGTTTGCTATACCCCCAGTACAAAGGATTGTAACCATGAGAATGGGAGCACACGCTGCCAGAGCTGAACACAGCTTTCAGCAGACAGATGTATATGGTTTTACAGAGTCAGGGGTCAGACCCATTTTCTACAACCAAACCCATTTGACCATTTATTTATACTTTGCTCTAGAGGGATGCAACTGGACTTCTTAGATCTGACTGAGGGATTTCTCTGAAGATATCAAGAAGAAAAGCAAACCAACCAACCCCCAGTCATAATCTGAATATAGAAAGAAGCCTAAGACCACGTCACAAGGAAATGACCAAAGGCTTGACGCCAGGCTTTTTCCCTTCATGATCTACTGTGATTTGGGAAGTGTTTATCTTCACAGACTTCATTAGTGCTAATGAAGATGAAAATTCCTACTGCACATCTGAAGAGAGTTTGTTTATAATGTACCTGCCTTTGTTGTTTTTTAATAGTATGTAGTTTTTTGATGTAACTTATTGCTGGCTTAGATCCTGTATAGCATGTATGTTTTAAAAGCAACTGACATAAGCCCATGTAAATTGCTGCACCACATGCTGAGGAAATACCAATGTGGAGTTTTGACTTTCTTCCTGTGAAATGTTTGTTTCCAGTGTTGTGATGAGTACCATTCCACTTCACAGTCCTTGTGCAACAGAACTCAGTGTTCTTCTGGGGCAAACAAACCACCGCTCACAGAACATCTAACCTAAACACAACTTCTTTGCTTACCCTGCCCTGACAAGACAGATTTTAGAAGAATCAGCTGCCTGTGTTCACATCCTGGGGACTCTTCTGTGAACCCAGTGAAAACTTCTCTTAGTTATTCTGTGATGTGTTTTCTGTTCTCACCCTCAGCTTTGCAGGCTGGCTTTAGAGATTTTCTCCCTAGCCATACAATTCCAAGGCATCAAAAGCACAGCACAAGCTGATCAAAAAGAAACCCAAGCAGACAAACAATTGGTTTGCTTTGAGAGCTGAGGTTACACACATCTGTAAGGCAAGCTCATCCTCTGGGGGTGTGGTTACTAAAAAGCTGAGCTAAGGCCTAATTCACACCAACCACAAATGTTCTCTCCAGCATTTCACACTTGCCACACAGCCCTTTCATTTCCTACCTTGCTTGTACAAGCTTGACATCAATACCTTCCAATTTTGCCTCTGCACAAACAACACATAAGTTAGGTGCTGGAGAGATCAGTAAGAGAAAAACCTGTCTGAACTCAGGTCCTTGCAACACAATTGAAGGGAGATGCTGAAGATGCCAAACTGGGAGGCTTGACTGATTCGCCTGAAGGCTGTGCGGCCATTCAGCGAGACTTGGACAGGCCAAGAGCTGAGCAAGGAGGAACCTAATGAGGTTCAACAAGGACAAGTGCAGAGTCCTGCCCCTGGGAAGGAATAACAAACTGCACCAGTACAGGCTGGGAGGCGATCTGCTAAAGAGCAGCCCCGTGGAGAAGGACCTGGGAGTCCTGGTGGACAAGAAGTTATCCATGGGACAGCAATGTGCCCTTGTGGCCATTTGGGTCAAGGGCCAAGGGGATCCTGGGGTACATTAAGAGGAGTGTGTCCAGCAGATCCAGGGAGGTTCTCCTCCCCCTCTACTTTGCCCTGGTGAGGCCACACCTGGAATATTTCATCCAGTTCTGAGATCCCCAGTTCAAGAGGGACAGAGATCTACTCAAAGTCCAGCGGAGAGCTACCAAGATGACTGAGGGACTGCAGCATTGCCCTGTGAGGAGAGGCCTGGGGCTTTTTAGTCTGGAGAAGGGAAGACAGAGGGGATTTAATGAATATTTACAAATATCTGAGGACTGGGTGTCAAGAGGGAAGGGATAGCCTCTGCTCAGTTGCACCCTGTGATAGGACAAGGGGCAATGGATATAAACTACAGCACAGGAGGTTCCACCTCAGCGTGAGGAGGAACTTCTTCACTGTGAGGGTCACAGAGCACTGGTACAGGCTCCCCAGAGAATTGTGGAGTCTCCTTCTCCAGAGACTTTCAAGACCCATCTGGATGTGTTCCTGTGTGACCTGTGCTAGCTTCTATGGTCCTGCTCTGAGAGAGGGGTTGGACTCAATGATCTTCAGAGGTCCCTTCCAAACTGTAACATCCTGTGACCCTGTGAGACCTGCCTCCACAGGTCATGGAAGGAATCTGAGCCAGTTTTGGTAAATGCTGAAGTCATAGGGAAATAGAGAAGATTAAGGGAAGAGATCAGTTGGTGGGTTTCTGCAGTGGGTGTAAGTAGAGCTGCTCAGGGAATCAAGACATGGGTTTACTTGTAACTATGTCCCGGCTGTAGGAGTAAAAGATCAGAAGGGGGAAAGGACTTAGTGGCCTTATCACTCACCAGTTCTAGTGTCACAGGTGACTACAGTCCACCTTCTTTCAAGGGTCCAGCAACCAGGAGATAATTCTGAACCATCTTCTTCATTGAGAGGAGATAGCCTTCCCCTTTCCCTGAGTATTTTTACCTGTTCTGCATACCACAGAGCATAAACTGAAGGAAAAGACACTGAAAGACAATGGGTGTTAATGGTGGAGCATTCTCTTCCAGCATTCCCACAGAGGAGGCTTCTTCATGACCAAGCAGAGTGGAGCAGCAGCACCTTCTGCTCCCAACAAGGAGCATGCAGGGAGGTCTTGACAGCTGGTCAGGCGAAAAACTCAGTGACTTGAAGTCACAAAGTGCACTGCCAGGCTTCCTTGGGGCCTCTTTCCAAACTGCTTAGCGGGAAGATAGTTATCTTGGAAACGACCACAACCTCATGGCAGCACAGACGTGTCCTCTCTGGCGTGGGCTCTGTAGCCATTCAGGCTTTCCACCAGCACAGAGGGAAGCTGCAGCTGCGCTGCCACCCAAAGGTTTGTTCTTCACTGACATCTGCTGACCGCAGCGTTGAAACTGCAAAGCTCTGCACGAGAACTAGAGAATTGCTCTCACAGGGTGCTGCCAGGCTCAGAAGCAGAGGCAGACTCTGAAAGGAATTGGACACAGGTCTGTCTCTGGGTACCAAGGGACAGATGCACAGTCTGCTGATGAAGTCCTTCATTTCTGACTGATAGTGTCCACAAGGTTGTGAGTCCAGTCTGGTGTCCCCAGCAGAGGGACGTGGAACTGCTGGAGTGGGTCCAATGGAGGGCCAGAGATGATCAGAGCTGAAGAATCTCCCCTACAGGGACAGGTTGAGAGAGTTGGGGTTGTTCAGCCTGGAGAAGGCTCTGGGGAGACCTTAGAGCAACCTTCCAGTACCTGAAGGGCACTACAAGAAGGCTATAGAGGGGCTGTTTGCAGTGATAGGACAAGGGGCAATGGTTTGAAATGAGAGAAGAGCAGCTTTAGGTTGGATGTTAGGAGCAAGTTCTGTACCCTGAGGGTGCTGGAACACAGCAACAGGTTGCCCAGAGAGGTTGTTGAGAACACACATTTACAATACAATACAATACACCAGGTTGGAAGAGACCTTCAAGATCATCACGTCCAACCCATCAACCAATCCAACCCACCTAAATACAATACAGTACAATACAACCCACCTAAACAACTAAAAAACTAAACCGTGGCACCAAGCACCCCATCAAGCCTCTTCTTGAACACCTCCAATGAAGGTGACTCCACCACCTCCACAGGCAGCTGATTCCAGTGGGCAATCACTCTCTCGGTATAGAACTTCTTCCTAAGATCCAGTCTAAACCTGCCCTGGCGCAGCCTGAGACTGTGTCCTCTTGTTCTGGTGCTGGCTGCCTGGGAGAAGAGACCAACCTCTGCCTGGCTACAACCTCCCTTCAGGTAGCTGTAGAGAGCAATAAGGTCTCCCCTCAGTCTCCTCTTCTCCAGGCTAAGCAACCCCAGCTCCCTCAGCCTCTCCTCATAGGGCTTGTCTTCCAAACCCCTCACCAACTTCGGTGCCCTTCTCTGGACACGCTCCAGTAAGACAACATCTTTCCTAAACTGAGGGGCCCAGAACTGGACACAGGACTCAAGGTGTGGCCTAACCAGTGCAGTGTACAGGGGCCAGAATGACCTCCCTGCTCCTGCTGGCCACACTGTTCCTGATGCAGGCCAGGATGCCATTGGCCTTCTTGGCTGCCTGGGCACACTGCAGGCTCATGTTCAGCCTACAATCAACCAGCACCCCCAGGTCCCTCTCTGCCTGGCCACTCTCCAGCCACTCTGACCCCAGCCTGTAGCACTGCATGGGGTTGCTGTGGCCAATGTGCAGAACCCGGCACTTGGATGTGTTCAATCTCATGCCGTTGGATTCTGCCCATCTGTCCAGCCTGTCGAGGTCCCTCTGCAAAGCCTCTCTGCCCTCCAGCAGATCAACTACTGCCCCCAGCTTGGTGTCATCTGCAAATTTACTGATGATGGACTCAATGCCCTCATCCAGATCATCAATAAAGATGTTGAAGAGCATGGGGCCCAGCACCGATCCCTGGGGCACACCACTAGTGACTGGCCGCCAGCCGGATGTGGCACCATTCACCACCACTCTCTGGGCTCGGCCCTCCAGCCAGTTCCTAACCCAATGCAGTGTGCTCCCATCCAAGCCATGGGCTGCCAGCTTGGCCAGGAGTTTGCTGTGGGGGACGGTGTCAAAGGCCTTGCTGAGGTCCAGGTAGACCACATCCACAGGCCTCCCCACATCCACCAGGCAGTCACCTGATCATAGAAGGAGATCAGGTTGGTCAGGCAGGACCTGCCCTTCCTAAAGCCATGCTGGCTAGGCCTGATCCCTTGGCCATCCTGTAAGTGCTGCGTGATCGCACTCAAGATGACCTGTTCCATAATCTTGCCTGGCACTGAGGTCAGGCTGACAGGCCTATAATTCCCTGGCTCATCCAACCGGCCCTTCTTGTGGATGGGCACCACGCTGGCCAGCTTCCAGTCTTCTGGGACCTCTCCAGTGAGCCAGGACTGCTGAAAAATGATGGAGAGCGGCTTGGCCAGCTCATCTGCCAGCTCTCTCAGCACCCTAGGATGGATCCCATCCGGTCCCATGGCCTTGTGGGGGTCCAAGCGGCTCAGAAAGATCTCTACCTACCTCCTGGAGCAGCGGGAAACCATGCAGCTCCCTGGGCCCCATCTTTGAGGATATTGAAGGTCAGGCTGGACAAGGCTCTGAGGAACCTGCCGTATACAGTGGAGGATGTCCCTGCAGACTGCAGGGGAGTTGGGCCAGATGACCTTTGGAAGTCCCTTCCAATCCAAACAATTCTATGAGTCAACGATCTCCACATTGAATTTTAACCTAAGAGAAGCTGAGATAACATCACTTTAGCCCAGGAACTTGCCTGCAAGAGTATGTGAACAAATGGGACAAGCCTGTCATATTTCCAGAATATTCTCCCAACCTCCAATTATATTTTGCTTAAGAACTTGCTGAGTAATTTCCCTTTGCTACCTCTGACCAATGGATGCCAATTCAGCTGATTTCATCATGCTCTTAAACAGTTCTTTGCCCCATTTTCAATGAGTTTTAAGATTAGATGATTAATTCTTATCAGCAACTGTCCTGCTTGTCACTGTCAGAGCTACCCCTTGACATTTTAGAATGAATCACTCATACATGTTGTGAAATAAGATACAGCTGAACCTGGCTCTTTCCCACACAAGGAGTAAGATGAAGCAAGCAAGGTTCAGAAACAGGAATGGTGTCAGATTTCCAGAACACATGGACAAAGGCTGGTTTAGGTGTGCTGAGGTTTATTAAAATACCTGTAAGCAAAGTCCAGCTTCAGAAATTCATGATCTATATTTTGAGGCCACAGGAAGTGCTGCCAATTTCAACGTGGCAAATTGCTATTCCTCAGGCATCTGCTTGTGGCCACTGCTAGTTTCTTCAGTGGTCTTTGCCCCTGGCTCCCCTCTCAGTTTTATAGATACCCAACACAAGTCCCTTCCCTCACTCTTCTACCCAAGTGAAGAATTCTTGCTTGGCTATTGGTCACCCTGAAGCTGACTCACACAGAATCACAGAATGTTAGGGGCTGGAAGGGAACTTGAATGATCACCCAGTCCAACTCCCTCGCTAGAGCAGGATCACCAAGAGTAGGTCACACAGGAACTCATCCACATCCCTCTGAAGGCTGCAGAGGAACTGCTTATAAAGGCCTGCAGAGAGAGGACAAGGGGCAATGGTTTGAAATGAGAGAAGAGTAGCTTTAGATTGGATGTTAGGAGCAAGTTCTGCACCATGTAGATGCTGGAACATTGGATCAGGTTGCCCAGGGAGGTAGCTGGGACCCCATCTGTGGGGATATCCAAGGCCAGGTTTGCTAAGGCTCTGGGCAAGCTGATCCAATGGAGGATGTCACTGCTGCCTGCAGGGAGGTTGGACTAGATAATCTTTGGATGTCCATTCCAACCCAAGCCCCTTAATGAATCTATGAATAAGAGGTATAATTCAAATGCAATGTATTCATTTATAAGCTTAAAACCAAGCCCATGCCTAAATGGTTTTCCTAACTAAGACTATTATTAACTAGTAGTACATTAACTAGTAGTACATTAACTGACCTGTCTTAAAAATACAGGAAGGAGCTTTTATAGTTGTTTTATACCTGACCTCTCCAGCATATGCTAAAACTCTTCTTCACTAGGGATAAAACCCTGTAAAAAGCAAGCACACAAGATCATGTTGACATTTGACAAAGGAAATATAAACCAAAATGAGCACAACTGACCATTTAATTTATTTGTTTTTAAGCCTGAATTACAAATCCCCAAGTCATGCAAAGTCACTGATCCCTGAAAATATTCAGATGAGGGAATTAAGATAAATCACTCCTGTAGGACAGCTGTAGTGCTTAACAGTAGATTCACAGAACACCACCTTCTGTAGCATTCCTTTCACTGCACTTCAATGGCTTTGAAAATAATCAGGAGTATGATGACATTAATAAGCATCATATGATAATATCAGCACTTACTCCAAGTGGGACCTTAAAGGGGAGTAGGGCAGGGAGTAGGGCACCTTTGAGGTCATCGAGTCCAACCTATCATCCAATTAGAGGGAAACATCAAAGGAAACAGCACCTTAACTCCACTGCTATGTAACACTTGGAGGAGAAGCCATCCTTTGAGATGTATACTGAGAGGGGAAGAGAAGCAAAGCAGGACTGACCAACCGCGTCACTCTTTTTACACCAGTTCCCTTATTTCCTCTCCCGCTGTTCTCATTTCCCTGTTTCCTTTCCTGCTGAACTAATTTCTTGCCTTTGCTTCCTGGCAGAGTTCACCTTTTCTAACAACAAGAAAATGTGCTCTGCAAACTCCCGGACAGCTCCACAGCCACCACTGCTTCTACAAATATAACCAGCAGCCTTCTGAGCGACTGCACAGGCGTCAGCAGGCACACCGCTCATGCCGGCCTTCTTCAGGCATTCCACATCAGACTCCTCATTTCCTATTGAGAAAGATGACAGACAAGGGAAAAATATCACATTGGGGAGGGGAAAAAAAAAAAAAGTAAAAAACTTTATTTTTCTTTTTTGCTGTGCACATATGAATCCTTTCAGAAATTTGTCCCAGTTCTCATCGCAACAGCACTTTGCAGGTGTGAGGCAGCTCTCAGAACATCTTGGGGATAAATGCAAATGTTAAGCACACTTCAAAGTACCCTTCTCCTGCCTGAAGACTGTGGGGGAAGTAGTAAAATCATTTGAGCAACTGAATAAGCCTTTTCAGGACCATACACTGAAGCTGTCACTGGAATGCAGTTTCGTGCAGGATCACACAGCTTTCAGTTTTAATTGTGTCCATCTCATTTCCATTTCAGGCTATAATCTGTATAATACCCATCTGTAATGAAACTGGATCATAGAAATGGTCTGGGTCGGAAGGGTGTGGTGGGCTACACCCATCCTGGAAAAAGAAACGGGGGGGCAGGGCTTGTGAGAGTTTTTTTGCCCTCCCTGGAGGGTGTTTTCTCCCCTGGGAAACTGACTTGGTCTGTTCCACTCCCCCCCCGCCCCTTGTCCAGCAGGGGTATAAGAGGGAGGACATTGCAACCATCACGCTCTCTTTCTTCTGCTTCGCGGCGATGAAAGAGTTGCTGCTGGCTTGCTGCTCCCCTGCCATGTGGTCCTCCCTGTGGCTTCCACACTTTGCAAAGGACTGGTTCTGTATCTCATATTTTTCTTTTCCTTTTCCCATCCATCCTTACTCCTTACCCTTGTGAACCCTGCCTGTCATTGTTACATAAATATATATGTATTCACACACATACACTGTTTAAAGAAATAATTCTTTGCCTCACTACTTCCAAGGCGAACACAAATTATTTCTTGGTGGATTTGCTCCCCTCCCCTTTTTCCCCCCCCTCTCTCTATTGGGGAAGAGGAGGGGAGAAAACAGGGGAGGGATTCAGCCTTGCCCCCATCTGAGCTTTTAAGCCCCAGTTAAGGCTCAAACCACCACAAAGGGACATCCAAAAGTCACCTAGTCCAACCTCCTGCAATATGCAGGGGCATCTTCAACTAGACTAGGTTGCCCAGAGAGCTGTTGAGCCTCACCGTGAATCCCCTCCAGGAATGGGGCCTCAAACACCTCCCTGGGCAACCTGTTCCAGTATTCCACCACCCTCATGGTAAAGAGCTGGAACTGTATGCCTGTGGAATAGCAAAAGCTTTCCTAAATCTGATTATAAAATAGCTAAGACTTCCCTTGCCAAATTAGACATTGATTCATCAATGCCTTTAATATTTACGTTGTATCCTAACAAGCAACGATGTGCTGAACTTGTTCGCCATTGGAATGTGCTGCCCAGGGAGGTGGTGGAGTCACTGTCCCTGGAGGGGTTCAAGAGGGGCTTGGACGTGGCACTTGGTGCCATGGTCTAGTCATGAGGTCTGTGGTGACAGGTTGGACTTGATCTTTGAGGTCTCTTCCAACCTTAGTGATACTGTGAATCTGCATGTCAGTCCCCTAAGTTTAGAGTATTAGAAGAGCAAAGCCTCTTGAAGCTGAACAGTGCAGTTTGCATTTGTGGACAGCACAGCATCTAAATTTTACTACCCAAAACCCAGGAACTGACCTAAGTAAGCAACTTCTTTCCAGCTCAGGCCCATGTCTTTTTGCCAGCCCTCCAGGACTTGTAGTTTATTTGTTGTGTTAACCTCTGCTACACATCCCAACTGCATGGCTGACAGCGTCTTTGAACAATCTCTTTCAGAGATGAATCGAACCTATTAAAACAGAGTCAAGTTAGAATAAATTCCACCTACAAAGAAATAAGAGATGCAAGCTTCTTTACTGAAAAAAACCCAAACACAACAAACAAACCCAAACAGAAGAAATTTTGCTCATTGAAGCTCCTTCAGATATCATAAAAGCATTCAGTAACTGGTTGCTTCAGTCAAAACTCAGAGCAGAACAATAAGCATCCCAAACCCACAGTCCAGACTTGCAGCTGCTTTGTGAAACTCCCTGAGGTTCAAATAAAATAAATTATTCCATTTGTCTTTGTAAATGCAACATGTATCAAATAAAATACTGGATATCACAGTAGAGTGGCATGCTGTCTGTCTACTGCAGTATCAGCTAACTACACCACCACAGGGAGTAAGAAAATCCCCAAGGAAGCTTTCTGTAACAGCTCTGTGAGTAAAATACTAGGAAGTATTTGCTGTGAATCTTGTAGCTATGAAACTTCATTTTATTCACAGCAGAACTCCAGAGCATCAAGAAAGCACTAAAAAGACTGAAGCAGCACAGCACATTCATCTCTAGAAGTTCATTCCAAACTTGAAATTACAGGAATCATGTACAAGGCAAACTAAACCTAGAAGACTATTGCAGCAGGAGTTCTTAAAAATCTCAGAGACAGCCTCTCCAGTTTTTCTTCTCAAGCTGTGAACGAACTTAGCTTCCTTAATTCTTTTTTAATTCGTGGCCTGCATCAGGAATAGTGTGGCCAGCAGGAGCAGGGAAGTCATTGTGCCCCTGGACTCTGCACTGGTTAGGCCATACCCTGAGTACTGTGTCCAGTTCTGGGCCCCTCAATTCAAGAAGGACATTGAGACACTTGAACATGTCCACAGAAGGGCAATGAGGCTTGTGAGAGGGCCTTGAGCACAAGCCCTATGAGGAGAGGCTGAGGGAGCTGGGATTGTTTAGCCTGGAGAAGAAGAGGCTCAGGGGAGACCTTATTGCCCTCTTCAACTACCTGAAAGGAGGTTGTAGCCAGGAGGGAGTTGGTGCTGGTTGCCTGAGAGAAGAGACCAACTCCCACCTGGTTATAACCTCCCTTCAGGTAGTTGCAGAGAGCAGTAAGATCTATCCTGAGCCTCCTCTTCTCCAGGCTAAGCAAGCCCAGCTCCCTCAGCCTCTCCTCATAGGGCTTGTGCTCCAAACGCCTCCCCAGCTTTGTTGCCCTTCTCTGGACACGTTCCAGCAAGTCAACATCTTTCCTAAACTGAGTGGCCCAGAACTGGACACAGCACTCAAGGTGTGACCTGCCTTCTAATTAACGAGTGTCTAGACTGCACAGAACAACATGACTGGTGATGGCAAAATACCATAAGAACTTATTCCCACCATTTTCCAGGACAAAAGGAGAAAGATGCTACAGCTGCTGTGAATGAGATGGAGAACTTCCTCAAAAAACCTTTTATTGTCCTGCAAGGGATCCCAGAACATTTGTCCCAACCCTCAAACACCGCATTATGCTGCTTGATCAGAAGCACTCTGAAGAAACTGCAGTATTCTAGAATCTTTTCAACATTCAAGGTTACAGCAGACAAAGCCTCACACTTCAGAACACTTACCTGGATTCCTCTCTTCTTTAATAGATCAACACCAACAATATCTCTATAATCATAGGAGACCATTTCCTTCTGATCTTCTGTCACATAAATGCGACCATCTGTCAGGCACCCCTCAATACTGCAAACCAACAGCTTCACTTCCTTCAATGGCTCTTTGCCAAAATATCCAAAGCTAGACAAAGAAGTTATCTTTTTAGGGTGGAACTCTTTGAACACTCCAAAACCAAGTATTTCAAATACAACTGTAACCTTCACACAGGAAAATCACCTCTGAAATTCTTTTCTGAGAAGGTCTTTTCTCATCATTGTCATTGCCCAACTATGTTCTCCCTCTACAAATAAAACAAAACCAACAGAAACCCTAACAAAATGATCCAAAAGACAGCTCAGTTATGTTGCCCATTTAAATATTAGGATGACAGTAATTTCCTTAGCATTAAGAAGTTATGGGGCAAACCCAAAACAGAGTAGAGGATGTAAAAGGCACATAAAACCCTTTTCATTCCCACTCATTCCTTGGAGGGTTGCAGAGTGGCTGCAAAGAAAAGACAGCTGGCAAGGTGTAATCAGCTCATGCCTTCAATGTGAGCACTGTCAGCCACTGTGTGATACAGGCCATGCAAGTCTGGGACAACTCAGCTGGGAAACTCAAGAGATGAGGCCAACACACTGCTATAGTGTAGTGGGGCTTAGAGTTTTCCCCAAGCTGCACTTCAAAAACACAAACCCCAAACAAACACAAGCCCCCAACATACAGCAAAGACAATTCAGATGATTTCAAAAGAGACCGGGGCGGGGGTGGGGGGAAAAGAAGATCAGAAATGAAGTTTCCAATCATCTTTGCTCTTGATTACTTACATTACATACATTTTGAATACACATTCTCAGAGTTTGAAACAATGAGAGATATCAAAAAAAAAAAAAGGAATTTAAAAAGTGGTTTTACCTCAACACTCTCTGCTCTGCAATAGGCCAATCAATGTCGATATCAATATCCACACTGTGCTCTGCACGCATTTCATAGTAGGCCATTTTCCCACCCTACATAAAACAGAGACCATTAAAGCTTCCTGCTTGGGTGAATAAAAATGCAACACTGCACCATTTAGTACTAGGTAATAAAGAAAGCCAAGTATCTGGTTACACAGTGGTCACAAGGGCTTTTGTATAAAAATGAACAATCAGTTAAAGTTTTTACCACTCCCACAGTGAAGCATTTGAAACAACTTCCTCTAAGCAACAGACAACGAGCATTTTAACTTTTACAACTAGAAAAAGCATGCAAGAAACATATTATGAAATGCAGCCCTTATGTCACACTTAGGCCTTTTCATACAGTAATATAGTAATAGCTATAGCATTTAATCAGGGGAAAGGGACCTGGGAGTCCTGGTGGATAGAAGGATGCTCATCAGCAAGGAATGTGCCCTTGTGGTCAGGAAGGCAAATGGCACCATGGGGTTGATTAGAAAGGGTGTGCTGAGTAGGTCAAGAGAGGTTCTCCTCCCCCTATGCTCTGGTGAAGCCACATCTGGAATACTGTGTCCATTTCTGGGCCCCTCAGGGAACTGCTTGAAAGAGTTCACTGCTGAGCCACAAAGATGCTGAAGGCAGTGGAACATCTCTCTGCTGAGGGAGCTGGGGCTTTTAAGCCTGGAGCAGAGAAGCCTGAGAGGTGACCTCATTCGTGTTTCTAAAGATGTGGAGGACAGTGTCAGGAGGACAGAGTCAGGCTCTGCTCAGGGATGTACCTACACTTGGGTTTTTGTTTATTTCTGCTGACAAATACTGGAAATGGTCTGCAAGAGGGAGAGCTTGTCCTTCCTGGGAAAATTGAAAGTTGCTACTTTGAGGCAAACAAAATGAGAGCTGAAGTAAACACGTTTGTTCTGCATTACTACACTGGGATATCCACATCAAAGGGAAAAACAACTGTTTAAGTGACAATACAAAATTGGCATGGGACTAAATCTGTCAATAAGTTTATAGATTCTATGAGAAGCCTATGATACTGCATGACTCAGCTCTGGTGAGACCCCACCTGGAGAACTGCGTCCAGTTCTGGAGCCCCTATCACAAGAGGGATATGGAGGTGCTGGAAGTGTCCGGAGAAGGGCCACGAGGATGATCAGAGGGCTGGAGCACCTCTCCTGTGAGGACAGACTGAGAGAGTTGGGCTGTTCAGTCTGGAGAAGAGAAGGCTCAGAAGTGACCTCATTGTGGCCTCCAGGATCTGAAGGGGGCCTACAAGAAGGCTGGGGAGGGACTTCTCAGGATCTCAGGTAGTGATAGGACTAGGGGAATGGATGAAGCTGGAGGTGGGAGATTCAGGCTGGATGTGAGGAGGAAGTTCTTCCCCATGAGAGTGGTGAAGCCCTGGAATGGGTTGTCCAGGGAGGTGGTTGAGGCCCCGTCCCTGGAGGTGTTTAAAACCAGTCTGGATGAGGCTCTGGCCAGTCTGCTCTAGTGTGGGTGTCCCTGCCCATGGCAGGGGGGTTGGAACTAGATGATCCCTGTGGTCCCTTCCAACCCTGACTGATACCATGACAGTCCATTTTACATCCTTAATAGCACTGAAATTAATTATACTCACATATTGGTGTAACGATGTGAAATTAACTATTGTACTGCTTTGGGTTTTTAACTATATATTCCTTAACATTTTTTGTACAGATGTATTTGCTGTGAAGGGTGCTGTCACTGGAGCTGCCCTAGCTACAGCTAACTCCATTAAGTTAAACATAATAAGCAAAGTGGACCAAGGTGAAAGTGTCGTTACTGCATACTGCCTGCATTAGAAATACATTCTTGAACTCAGAGCCCTCTAGAACAAAGGATGTATTATTCTAAAGAGCAGGAAAAACAGAAGCACTAACCTGCAAGTAGCCTCTCTCAATCAAATGTCTCTTAGCAAAATAAAAGGAACCATTTTCATACAGCTCCCCAGGCCAATCTTGCCTCCGGTACCGTTTTGCTGGATTCAGGTTTTGGGGTTCTGTCATTTTGTTGTCTGTTAACAGAAAACAAGGATGCTATGATCCCAGGAAAAGAAGTTATCCAGAATCTCTGTCCAGTCACTTAACTTTCTTGAAAGAGCTTTCTGCTGAAAAATTAAGGACACAATTCAGTCACCAACTTCTCTTGTTACTGCCTCTCATTGTTTAGCTTCATAAACAATCACTGAAGCTCTTCTCGTTCTTGGAACTGTGGATAACAAAGTGCAGAATGGCCTTCTATTTCCAGCAAAGGGAATTTTTCATTCCAATTGCAAAAAAACCCAACACAAACCAAAAAAACCAACAACACAGACCAAAAACCTGAGAGATCATCAGCTCCAAAATTAGTTACCAAAAGGATCAGGGTCGACATTCTTTGGGACTCTCTTGCCAGTGGTCAAAGAAGACTATATCCTCTCTGTAGTCTATCTCCCAGTACACAATAGGAAGGGGCTTAACTCACAATGAAGGTAAACAAAACCCTCATTCAGCTACCTAGACCTAAAATCAGGAATGTCCTGAATGATCTTTGAGAGCTGAGAGGTTCAACCTGGACTCTGTAAGGCAAAAAGAGTGTCACAGGAGAAGAAATTTTGCCTGTGAAAACATCTTGCCACTTACCCAAACACATCCTCTGTAAGGACACACCTTATGTAAACTTTTCATTAATGGTCTCATCAATATCCACAAGTAAACAAACATCTTTGAGCCACTCTGATCCCATAAGAACCAGTCAATGCCAGTAGTGCATGCAGCAGAAACTAGAGAGACTTCTGTCCTAATGCCATCCAAATTCACACACACAAAGTAGCTAAAATTCAGCAGGTCTCATGATCTAATAACCAGGAAAAAAGCTAGAGGGCATTCCCAAATACCCAAAACATGCTGAGGCTTTAGGATATATACACACCTTGTGTTCCTCCCTAAATACACTAGAGCTTTGTGTCTCAATGAATAAACATTTGCAGAGAGAGACACCTTTCTCTTTCAGGCTGCATCAATACTAAGCCTTAAAGCAGAAAGAACAACAGAAACACACAAGAGAAGTGTACATAATCAGCACTGTAGAGCCATCTAGGGGGAACAAAAAGAAACCAAGGATGGAAAAAGAGCACAATGCTAAGCTGCATAATGCCCCAGGATCACTGTCACCTGAAACCCACAGTCCTGAAAGGCCACTTGCTTTTACCCTTAAGATGATCATGTTTGCACAATGTATTCCATGATCTGTTTGCATACACTCTTGCAACTGAATGACATTTTACCCTTGCCACATGAAGGGTCTTGAGATGTTGCATTATACTAAAGATAATTTTGCTCTTATAGGTAGGCTTGAAGCTTTTTAGTTTTAATAATCTACCTATAAGGAGGCACACTGTCACTTCACAAAGCCACGTGGCAAATCCAACGAGATTTAGTCTTTCATAGATACCCATTCCAGCCACACCTCAGGTGTGAAGTGGCCTTTCACTTGGCTGCCTAGAGTGCAATCCACAGAATCCTAACTGCCACACATGTTGATACTCCTCTTATACTTTATGAGCAAACTGTATCATGTTGTTTTTCCTCTTGCAAGGACAATGAAACGTTCCAGTTAGCTGTTTCTTCTAAACAAAGGCCTACCTCCTATTCCAACTTAACTACCACCACCAGGCTCCATTTATTTTGCATGCTTTTTGCAGCATGCTTTGTGAACTCACCACAAAATCTTCATCAGAGGCAATTCAATCTCCACAGAATAATTGTAATGTCTGAGGAACACATAGTGTTATAAAACAACAACGATGTGACAGCATCTGAATTAACTGGGTTGAGGGAAAAAAGGAAGCAAGTGTTCTGCTTCAATCACACACACACACACCCCACCACCTACATAATAACGTGTGGAATAATTCTTTGTACAAGGACAAGCTACAAGTAGCAAAGAGTTCAGCCTTTATCATCTTGGCAACTGGTACCTGGGAGGCATATTTTTGCTGGAAAAAAACAGTCCTGCTCTTTTGTATGAGCTAACCACATGAGTTCAGCCCTCATGACTCAAAGCACTCTGCAATTCACCCTAAGTCAGCAGGCAAATTAGCAGGCTGAAATAAAGCCTGTCTCCCAGGCTAAAAAGTCTCCATCCCATATTCACTAAGGCTGTACCTGACCATTAGTTGTCATTTGCTAGCTACTGCACAGTAAGAGCAAGCACTTCCTAGTTAAGACAGGACCTCAGGGTCATGTTTACAAACACATGAACACCTGCCAAGTAGAAGGCTGGAGAGGTGGGCACAAGCCAACCTCATGAGCTTCAACAAGACCAAGTGCAGGGTCCTGCATCTGGTTGAGGCAATCCCAGGCAAAATACAGGCTGGGCAGGACTGGCTGGAAAGCAGCCCCGAGGAGAGGGGCTTGGGGCACTTGCAGCCCAGAAAGCCAATCAGATCCTGGGCTGCATCAAGAGGAGTGTGGCCAGCAGGTCAAGGGAGGTGATTCTCCCCCTGTACGCAGCTCTGGTGAGACCCCACCTGGAGTACTGCCTCCAGTTCTGGAGCCCCTATTACAAGAGGGATCTGGAGGTGCTGGAAGGGGTCCAGAGAGGAGCCACAAGAATGATCAGCACCTCTCCTATGAGGACAGACTGAAAGAGTTGGGGCTGTTCAGTCTGGAGAAAAGAAGGCTCAGAGGTGACCTAATTGTGGCCTTCCAGTATCTGAAGGGGGCCCACAGGATGGCTGAGGAGGGACTCCTCAGGCTATCAGGGAGTGATAGGACATGGGGGAATGGAATGAAGCTGGAGGTGGGGAGATTCAGGCTGGATATGAGGAGGAAGTTCTTCACCATGAGAGTGGTGAGCCCTGGAATGGGTTGTCCAGGGAGGTGGTTGGGGCCCCATCCCTGGAGATGTTTAAGCCCAGGCTGGATGAGGCTCTGGCCAGCCTGATCTAGTGTGGGTGTCCCTGCCCATGGCAGGGGTGTTGAACTAGCTGATCCTTGTGGTCCCTTCCAACCCTGACTGATACTATGATACTAAATTAACATGTACAGTTCTGGAGCTATATTTTGAGCTCAGACAAGTTAAAAATATTGCAATTTTCATACCTTATCACTCCTACAATACAATACAGGAAGGTACAACAATGATCAGTAATATCAACCAGCACTACCTAAAAGGAATTCCTAAGCCATCTCACATCTTTTCAAGACTCAGCCTCTGACATCAGTTCTTAATGTAAAAACCACAGGTATGAAAATAAACCAGTTGAAAAATTAAGCAAGTTATTAAGTACAGCTGTAAGCAGAAGCAGCTAAACATTACCTCCTTTTTCACCTCGCTCCATCTGAATTGATGCCGTCTCACCACAGAGCAAACAGAATCAAATCCCTCCTTCTGGATCATATCTGCTACTTTTACAAGATCACTGGGATGCAAAAGGAGATGTTGCTTGAATATTCCTACAATATCAACTTCTAAAGCAAAACAAAGAAACATTTTGTGAAACAAGGAATGTCTTTAATACACAGAACTGCAAAGTATGGTATGAGTGGATGCCACACAGACAGACAAAGGAGAAACTTTCTTGCTTTTATTTGCTAAGGCCTCCACTTGTTTTTCTAAATAATAGTGCATCATTCCTTTGGGGCTACAAAATAAAAGCTCAGCAAATTAATTATGATTTACCATGATGATGATTAAGAAACTCTCTGATAGCTTCTAGAGAGTCGAGGAGTCTTGAGAAACTTCAGGGCTTCTGCGATGACTTGAGCACCAACTGCTTTGCCACCTCTCGATTTCATCATGGTCTGTAGAACCCGATACTGTTGGCAAACAGTGACAGTAATTAATAAAAATAGTAACCCAGCTTTGTTGATTTACCTCCCTAATCTAAAAAGAACACCCTGACCTTAGGTGTGTACTACACCCTGCATTGAAGGACCATTTTTCATTCGCGCTGGTAAAACCAGCCCTGTCAGTCCGATACGCAGCTTTTAACAGGGATAAAATACATAAGCAGCATTGAATCCCTAAGACCTTTAAGATCATCAAATCCAAGTGTAACCAGCTACCACAACCACTAAACATATCCTGAAGCACCACACCTACAGCTTCTTGAACACCTCCCTTGTGACTCCACCACCTCCCTGGGCCTGTTCCAACCCCTCACCACTCTCTCAGTAAAGAAGTTTCTCCCAACGTCCAACCTAAACCCCCCTGGCACAACTTGAACCCATTTCCTCTGGTCCTATGGCTGGTTACTTAGAAGAGGCCAACACCACCTCACTCCACATCCTTTCACAGAGTTGACAGCAATAAGATCTCCCTCAGCCTTTTCTTCTGCAGACCGAACACCTCAGCTCTCTCCAGAACCCCCACCATCACCGTTGCACTTCTCTGGACACCTCCAGATCCCCAACATCCTTATCCTGCGGCATTCAGAACTGAACCCAGTAACTGTGACCGCACCAGGGCTGAGTACAGGGACACACCATCACGCCGACACACTGGTTTTGATCCAAGCCAGGATGCCTTGGCCTTCTTGGTCACCTGGGCACACTGCTGGTCATGTTCAGCTGTCCCACACCCCAGATCCTTTTCCACCCTTTCCAGCTACTCTGCCCAAGCCTGCAGCCGCTTGGGTTTGCTGACTAAACTACAAAATCTCAAGCTTGGGGTGCATTTCAGTTTAATACTGTTGGGTGTTTCTTCTTGTTTCCACATAGAAAGCTTAGGCAACATAAATCATAGAATTGTTGGGTTGGAAGGACCTCAAGGATCACCAGTTCCAACCCCCCTGCCATGGCAGGGACACCTCACACTAGATCAGGCTGGCCAGAGCCACATCCGCCTGGCCTTAAAAACTCAAGGGATGAGGCTTCTACCACCTCCCTGGGCAGGCCTGTTCCAAGTGCCTCACCACCCTCATGGGGAAGAACTTCTTCCTAACATCCAATCTGATCTACCCATTTCTACTTTTGGTCCATTCCCCCATGTCCTATATTACCTGACACCCTAGAAGTCCCTCCCCAGCCTTTCTTGTAGGCCCCCTTCAGATACTGGAGGGCCACAATTAGGTCTCCTCAAACTGCCTTCTTCTCAGACTGAATAGCCCAACTCCCTCAGTCTGTCCTCATAGGAGAGGCCCCTCATAATCATCCTCATGGCCCTTCTCTGGACACATTCCAGTACCTCCAGATCCTTCCTGTAATAGGGGCTCCAGAACTGAACACAGTACTGCAGATGGGGTCTCACCAGAGCAGAGTAGAGGGGGAGAATCACCTCCCTCAACCTGCTGGCTATGCTCCTTGATGCAGCCGAGGATGTGATTGGGCTTTCTGGGCTGCAAGTGCCCACTGGTGGCTCATGTTGAGCCTCTCATCCACCAGCACCCCCAGGTCCTTTTCTTCAGGGCTGCTCTCAGCCAGTTGCTGCCCAGCCTATATTGGTACCTGGGATTGCCCTGACCCATGTAGGACCTTGCATTGGTCTTGTTGAACCTCATGAGGTTGTCATGGGCCCCCTCTCCAGCCTGCCAAGGTCCCTGTGGATGGCCTCCCTTCCCTCCCAGAAAAATCTCATGTCAGCATGTCACACATGTTAGGCATGCTAACAGATCATGAATGGTTTGAATGATGCATTTGAAGTATTTAAGACTTCAGAAAGAAGCTGACAAGCAAAACTGCCAAATAGTTAAAGATCAGCTTATTCTGCAAGTGTTTTTCAATTGTGTTAATTAGGCTCCACACATTTGCAGAGAAAGGGCTGTTCAAATTACCATCCCATAAGTTTTTGGCACAGAAAACCTTCATACTGGTAAAACAGATTACCATTGTTCAGGGATAATAAACATTGACAAAAGGCAGGGCTTAGCCTAAATATTATGTGATGACAATAAACACTGGCTGAACCTGAGAGGCCATTGTTGCCATCCCTGTGAAAAAACACACATGTGAAATACCACTCCAGAATGTATGAAAAATACCCTCCCACAGTCATTCTCAAAGCACTGTACATAGCAAGTGGTTCTTCAGGTTTTTCATCCAAAGACATCACAGGATCATCAGAAGAAAATATGTGACAGTGACAGCAATGTGAGATCACACCCACAACAAGTGGCAGAAGAGGTATTTTTCATCAACTGCTTCAGGCTAATTAGATTACATATACCCTCCCCCATTCACAGAATGGGTTGGAAAGCACCCTAAAGTCACATAGTTCCAAACCCCACTGCCACAGGCAGGGACAACCTTCCACTAGCCCAGGTTGCTCACAACCTCATCAAACCTGGCCTTGAGACCTCCAGGGAGAGGCATCCATACCTCCCTAGGCTACCTGTTCCAGTGTCTCACCACCATCACAAATTTCTACCTAACCTCCAATACATTCCCTCTCATCCTATCACTATACAAGCCCTTGTTAATAAAGTCCTTCCTGACTTTTTTGTAGCCACCCTTCAGATATCTGAAGGCTGCTCTAAACTCTTCCCAGAGCCTTCTCTTCTCCAGGCTGAAAGCCCACTCTCTTAGCCTGTCCCCTAGGGAGGTTCTAGAGCCCTTGATGATCTTCATGGCCATCCTCTGACGTGCTCCAGCAGTCTGATGTCCCTCTTATGCTGGGGGCAGCAGAACTGGACACAGTGCTCCAGGTGGGGTGTCATGAAAGCAGAGTAGGGGGGGAAATCACCTCCATCATCCTGCTGGTCACACTTCTCTTGGTGCAGCCCAGCACACAGCTGCCTTCAGCATCCACGGCTGCTCATGTTGAGTTTTCCATCGGCTGACACACCCAATCAACTAAGAGAGTTTTGCTGTGTAACACGTACCCTGTCAGCAGAGCTGTTTCTGAAGCGACTACAAGATCTAGCACCTTCATCTAATGCACCTCAAAGTTAGGCTACATAAACCCTAACTGGCTTCCTGTTGGCAAATTCAAATGGCAATTAGGAAAATGAGGTAGGTAGGTCGGCCAAACCACGGCATCCATCGCAGGTCATTAAGCAATATGGGGTCACATGCATTAAATAATTATTAGTAATCTACTCAGAAGCAGTTTTGATTGTTTCTGTATTAAAAGCAAAACCAAGTCAGTGATGCGTCTCTACTTTTCAGATACAGTGAAAACATTTTTTGAGGGTAGATAGTGGTATAGCAGCTATGAGATACAGAAGGCTTATGCTGATTTCCAGCTCTGAATCTAGCTGAGCAACATTTCCACTGGATTTATATCAAGTTCCTGCTCCAACATAATGCAGGAGGTTTGCATTTAGGAATGCCACACACCAAGTGCATCCTAAGCACACAGTGTTCTAATTAATTTGTACAGTGTTGGGGAAAATTCTGGTTTGCTTTCACAGGAAAAACAGAACAGAAAATTGTAATGCCCAATTTCCTAAAGCAAACAACATGCTTGTTTCAAGCTAGCTCTAATGATTGCTACCAAAGTTTTGTGAACTTTGCCATAAAGTAAGCTTCTGTTCTGTGTCACATGGGCACACATGATTACTTCCTTCCACTCAACATTTACGAGACCGCCTCTGGCACGCTGCGTCCAGCTGTGAGCTCCCTGATACAAGAAAGAAAAACTGGAGCAAGCTCCACAGAGAGCCAGCAGGATGACTCAGGGTTGGGAGCATTTGTACACCAGGGGATGCTGAAAGAGCTACCTTGATTCATCTATGAAGAGAAGGCAAAGGATTGACTTTATTGTGGTCTTCCAGTACCTGGTGGGCAGGTTGAGAGAAAACAGAACAGCTTTGCAAAAGGACACAGACACATACTGCAGGAACAGAAGTGCCAATTACATAATTGCAAAACAATTTTTCAACCATGAGAGCTATCAGTTACTGCAGTCAGTGCCCAGAAAGACTGTGGGGTCACAATCTGTGGAAACATCCAACCTCAGCTGCACATGGCCCCACGGAACCCTAACCAGGCCAGCTTCACACCATGGGTGTGACCAGATGATCACCAACCAAAGTCATCCTATGATTACCCATCACTGGGCAGTTTCATTTAATGCAGCCATCTTCATAAAGTAAAAATGTCAATAATTTCTGGCAAACATCAACTAGTTCTCCAACCACAAAGGAGCAACTGTTGCAAGACACTGATCCTTCATTCCCTCACAGCTCACCAAAAGGGGACAGTACAATTCAGGACGGTGCAGCCTGCTTGCCCTGTGCCATGTCTGCCTGATCCAAAACCTGCTGCCACATTGACTGCATCCCCTTGTCTTCAGTGAGGATCCCACACCACACATCTCCCTCAATCACCAACCTGACGGGGCTAAAGCCAGGCTAAAGACACCACAGGGGAAACCAGCCCCACTGCTGGCCCACAAGTCAGCTGGACATGTGGCACCATGCCTCGGAGCCTGCCAGGTGAAGCCAGATAAGAATCATAGAATCGTTGAGGTTGGAAAAGCCCCTTACGACCATCGAGTCCATCATTAGCCTAGCACAGCCAAGTCCGCCACTAATCCCCATCCCCTGGTGCCACATCGACACATCTTTTAAATACCTTCGCGGGTGGCGATTCAACCACTTCGGGCAGCCTGCTCCAATGGCTAACAACCCCTTCAGGAAGAAATTCTTCCCAGCAGCCAATCTAAACCTGCCTTGACACTCAGGTAGTTCCCTCTTGCCCTCTCTCTTGTTACTTGGCAGAAGGAGACCGACATCCACTTTTACTGCAACCACTTTTTCCGTCACTTGCAGAGAGGAGAAGGTCTTCCCCCCGCCTCCTCCACTTCCCTCACGCTTCTCCTAAGATTTGTGCTCCAGACCCTCGCCAGCTTTACTGGAAAGGAGGGCTGCCACAGAGCTCGGACTCCCTCATCCTACTCCCCCTGCCCCGGCTGCGCCTTCCCCCTCTCCTGCAAGGGGCGGGAAGGGACGAGACGGGTGCCGATGCAAGGGGAAGCCATGCAGGGAAGGCGCATGCGCACCTGTGGAAGACGCCGGCATCGGTGGCGGCGCGCAGCACCCAGCCGATGAGCGGCACCCCCGCCAGCAGCTTGATGTTCTTCAGCGGGATCCCCTTGCTGCCGCCACGGGCCAGCACCAGCGCGGCCAGATGGGCGCGCGAGCCCGCCGCGCCCGCCTCCATAGCGGGCTCTGCTCCCGGCTCTGCCCCGCGCCCAGCCTGCATGCCGGGAAGTGTAGTCCCGGCCGCGCCTGCGCACTGGAGGAGAGGCGGGGCGGGAGGCCCCGGAGGGGGTGGGCGTGGGGGGGCATGGGAGGGGCGTGGCATAGGCGAGAGTAGCGGGGCGCAGGAGTGGGTGCGGGTTTTGCAGCGAGCAGCTGTTAGTCCGGTGGAGTATGGAACATAGACTCATTCAGGTTGGAAAAAGCGCCTAGAATCAATAAGTCCAACTATCAACCCAAGACTACGATGGCCGTTAAACACTGTCCCGAAGTGCCATCTCTGCATTTTTTAACACCTGCAGGGACAGTGCTACTTCTCCGGGCAGCCTGACCCAATGCCTGACCAGTATTTCAGTAAATAATACCCAATTTAACCTATTCTAGTGCAACTTGAGCCATTTCCACCTCCTCTATCTTTTGCAACTTAGGAGGATAGACCAGCACCCGCCTCTATGGCCTCCTTTCAGGTACTGTAGAGAGCAATGAGGTCTCCCCTCAGCCTCTTCCAGACTGAACACCCAGTTTCCTCAGCTGCTTCTCATAAGACTTTCCCAGACCCTTCACCACTTCCTTCCTCCCTTTCTGGACATGCTCCACCATGTAGCGAGGGGCTCAATGAAAGCTGAGGGTTGCCCTGTGTCTTCACAGGGGTGTGTTACCCTTTTGGCATGGGGTAACGTCCCCTGTCCTGGGGGGAGGGTGGTCAGCATCCTCACAGATAACAATTTCGAGATGGGATGGAGTTTCCTGCTTTCTGCAGCACAAATGTAGCCCGGTATCTCTGCATGTAAAAAACAGATGCTAGTCAAAGGTGTGCTGTGTTTCTCTGTCAGCGCATAGAAGGTTCTTTAAGGTGTTTATCAGCTCTGTAATGGCAGCCTCACAGCTGGGAGGAGCATACACCGCAGCTTTTGTCTGCAAAGCTGCATAAGCATCGGCGACTGGATTCAGGAGATTTTTCATCAGCCACTGTTGTCTGAAAAACAAATGCTTTCCCCCTGTGTGCAGTATCCAACCTCACACACTGAGACGGGATACTGGTTCATAGAGTGATGTGCAGGCATGGGTGTTGGGGAGTATCCCCACAAATCTAGCACACCAGGTGACATTTGTGGGTATATTTGTACAGTAAAATGTATTGGCTACACCTGATGTTGCCACCTCTTAATTAGACATTGGTAAGTCTCTAGCTGCTAATCTTAAGATATACAGCTCTTTTCTGCATGCTCAGAGGGTGAGGGGTTTATTGGGGGGGGTTCTAGCTAGGAGATGTGGGTTTCACATTCTGAGGGTGGGTTAAAGGAAGGATACCTTTAGCTTTGTTTTCTTGCAGAGTCCTGCTTGATGACACATTATTGCAATTTATCTTAGGATGTTCCCATAATATACAAACCCAAGGAGTCTCCTCCAATTAAGAGCTCCTCTTGATATCCTTGATGTTTTAACTTGATGGGAACTTCCAGCAGAGGCTATCATCAATCCTTTTCAAGGACTTAGTTGCTAGCAAGGCATGCTTTGTTTATTCCGTGAGCAGCTTTACACCCTGATCAATCATTCTCCTTAGAAGACCGATGCAGTACATTTAACCCTAACTTCACCAGTGTCACTATAACACCAAATATTTTTCACTTGGCAAACACTACCCTTGTCGACTTCAGTGGTTTCTTCTGTGTCGCGTCCTTCCTGCCCGAGGAATCCCGGCAGAGGGCAGAAGAGTCACAGCGAGCCTTTTTATTATACGGGAAACATCCCCTCTGCCTCTCTCTGTTCTCCTCCTCCCCAAAGTGTATTGAAGCATAAAACGCCCGATGCGAAGTTATAAAAACTTACTTGTACAATCTGAACGCACAAATACCGTAGCACACATCCCATGTAAAGCTGCATAGGAAGCTTGGGTTTAACGTGATTTGAAGAATGGCAAGCAGCCTCGTAAAACAACTCTGGAGGCTCAAGGTCTCAGTTTCTAATGGAAATGTTTATGCACAGTTCACTGAAGTCATCCTCAGGTTGTTTGTGTGTGAAGTAGCAGTACCTCATCCTCTGCTGCCAAAGGAACACTCCAAGTTATATTCATCCAGAGGCAGGCATTTAAGAAGATTCACTGCAAGGGTGTGTTTTTTCCTTTCTGCAGTGGATATCAAAATAAATCCAGCAGAGATAGGCAGCTTGCTCTGCTACTATGCCGACCAATGCAGCCCTTTCAGGCCTCATTTTTTACTTCAGACAAGATGAAACTAGTAGCCGTAACTTGCTAAGTACCTTTAGCCTGGACATTTCCTGTGTGACCTTCCCCCAGTGATCCTGTTTTGCAAGGGGCTTGGACCCAATGATTTCTGGAGGGCCCTTCCAATCCCTAGCATTGTATGATTCTATGATTTGTGCTTTTCTCAGGAAGTGTCTTTAAAGTTGCAAGATTGACCCTTTTAATGGCATAGTATATTAGAAAGAAATATACAGGCTTTGACAATTAAGAATGAGAAATCTTATCACAGAATCACAGAATCACCACTGTATTTTGGTTCATGACATTGTGAAAATTGGATGATTTATCAAAAAGAATGTTTCAACTACATAATTTTGTTCAGTTCTTTCCCATGGTCCAGAATATCCCAGTGAAGAGCTAGGTCTGGTTTCACTTTCATTTAGAGAGAAAGATATGACATTAGAAGATCTTGGCATACATAATAATCTAGTGGGGGGTTCATTGTAAGAATTTTTTACATAATTAAATCCTGCTTAATTTTTTAGTTTTGATCCAGAGTACACTTCTGAACTGAGTCTCCCAGTGTGTAAACTGTTACTATGTCACATAAGCTAAAGCTTCCTTCCCCCTAATTTTAACCCAGGGAGTATTTTGTGCTGCCTCGTCTTGGTACTCTACGTTCTGATTTCATCAGCAGCTGCCTCAGTATCCAAGGATGAAGCTCAGCTCTGAGCTAGATTGAGTACATATTACTCACCTAAATACATCTGACTCATTTCTTCCGTATTTGTACTGATGTCTTGCTCTGAAGGGACTGTGTGGGGAACAGTGCTCGGTGAGATAAGAACATTTGCTATTCTAATATAGAGCAGCAGAGAACAAAACCGAATACAATGCTCTCTGCTTCTTTGGAGCATGTACACTGCTTTATGGGACCATGGAGTGGCCTGCAGGCACAGGTTTGCCAGCATGGAGGAAGGGTTTTAAGCTCTCTCATCCTCACTAGCTAATGCAGCACACATTCCACATCGCATAATGTGGTCAGGTCTCGTGACTGTGTAGCCTGCCTGCCCCTGGCCTGTCATGCCTGACTTCCCCCCAACAAACAGGCCAAACTGGCTCATTTCAGGAAATAGTGGTATACTGGTAAAATTAGTGGAATAAATCTATATAAAAACATGATCCTTGCCATATATTATCCCCTTGGGATAATAAAATCTGTGAATTTCCTTTCTGGTCACAGCTCAGTTGCTATAAAGTTTCACACACTGTAGTTGCTCTTAAGAAAGAAGTCCGTTCGTTCCCAAGTCTTTGTATACGATCAGATGAACAAAAGTGGAGGCATTCAGTAGGTCTGTGCTGAGGTGTTACTTTGACACTGTTCAAAGGTTATAATCTACTAACAGGAGCACATCATGGAAATGAAACTATAATTAGGGAAATGTTTTGTTACACAGTGTGTAACTATACTTTGTGTATCAGGCAAGGCTAAACAAGAAACCTCAGTGTAATGAGGGCTGGGATTTGTTTTCAAACTAACACCCTCTGAATTGCCATTCTTGAGAGCTGTTCTGCCCTCCCTCATCTAGATGCCAATCTTGAGAACCTCCCTTTCTAGCATTCACACTGGTCACAGCACTCTTCGTAGGCTTCAAGACAGTACACTAAGGAAACTCTTTGAAGCTCACAGTGGAGCTTCAAGAGGCACTTTATGGAGTGTTGGTCAAAGCCAAATGCCTTTGGTAAAACTGCTGTGACCTCACAGGAGCCAGGATTTAATTTTTGTCATGGAGTCTAATTATGTTAGTTTGGCTCCATAAGTATCCATGCAAATGGGTCCAGTGTCAGAATCTTGTCTTTTTCTAGGAGATACTTAATCCTACAGCAACAAAAAAAGTAAGCCTCAGTGGAAGCATGAGGACACCTTAGAATATTACATCTGGCTAACTGGAGTAAAACCTGCTGGCCTCTCTGCAGCAACAGTAAACTCATGTTCAGATTGTGTTTACTTAGTATGCATCTAATCTACTCTCATGCCAGAAATCTGCATGTTCCAGTCCCTTTCTTACCCTTAATCTAATGCTCCAGTGAAATCCATGAAGTCATGCCAGATTCAAAGCCGTGTAAAAAAAATCAACAAGGATGTGCTAAGAAAGTCTAGCATTACTCATTCCTGTTATTTGAAGGCTTCATGCAAGTCTTAGGCTAGTCTGTCCAACACATGAAAGTCAGATGAATAAAGTTAACATATTGTTATTAAAGGACAAGGAAGCCTTCAAGGGTCTGAGATATCTTAAAAGCAGACAGAAGGAATCTTAGCTTTAGTGGTGTAATTTTCCCATGATACTCTGCTTTTTCAGATGCCAGGCTAGTGGTCCTGGTGACATGACAAGGTTAAGCATTTAGCCCAGATGTGCAAGCAGAAGTTTTTTCATAGAATAGAATAGAATAGAATAGAATAGAATAGAATAGAATAGACTAGAATAGAATTAACCAGCGGAAAAGACCTTCAAGATCATTAAGTCCAACCTATCACCCAACACCATCTAATCAACTAAACCATGACACCAAGCACCCCATCCAGTCTCTTCTTAAACACCTCCAGTGATGGGGACTCCACACCTCCCTGGGCAGCCCATTCCAATGGCCACTCACTCTTTCTTGTGAAGACTTCTTCCTGACCATCCAGCCTAAACCTCCCCCGCACAGCTTGAGGCTGTGTCCTTTTGTTCTGTCAACAGGTTGCCTGGGAGAAGAGACCAACCCCCACCTGGCTACAACCTCCTTTCAGGGAGTTGTAGACAGCAATAAGGTCTCAGTTATACTTGCAATGACTTTTGTTACCTTGATTGTTGTCTTGTTGTTTGGTTTTGGTTTTGGTTTTTTCAATTTTCTTCTATAATGTGATTTACTGATCCTCCCTAAAACCTTCCTCAAACGTTCCTTCCTACTTAAGGGACTTAGTACACCGATGATATTTTCTTTCTGTATTGGTGGCTTTGACTCTTCTTATTCCAATGGTGCTTGTTACAGTGTCAGGATATTGCACTAGCCCCTATCACATTAGCACCTGGTGATTTTTTTTCTAGCCTGTTCTTGTATCTTTCCTCCTCCATCAAGTAGCTTATGGAAGCTAGGTGAACCCCCAAAATATGAGAAGAGCTGTTGCCAGCTGGTAAAGCTAAGGACCATAAACATTGGCCTGGTTTTCCTTCTGGGCTGAAGCTGCTATGAAATGTTGAGGGAAAAAAACTCTTTATCAAAAGAAGGAGAAACTGAGAGGGAACATGATAACCATCATCACACTAGTAAATATTGCTACAAGAAAAAAATCATGTCATGTTAGTGTTCCTCAGGACAAGAGTTAGATGCTTGAGTTTACATCACAGGATACTAAAGCTAGCTGTTAGAAATTCTAATCAGAGGGTGATTACCCCTGCATTGCTTAGGGAGGAGTGGCATCTCCTTCATTGGCAGACACTTACAGGGTGTAAGATTGTTCTAGGGACCACTGGGTGCCTAACTGATCTCTTAAAGTCCCTTCCATATCCCTTTTTATTTTTATTAACGTTATGATTTGCAAGGAAAATGATCTCATGACGAAACCAGAAGAGAAGACCCCAACCTGCTATCATACTACAGATTACAATAGAGAGGAGCTACGAGGTGAAGGGTCAAGGGACTTGGGAATCTACATTTGAAAAAAAAAAAAAAGACAGGAAAATTCATCAAAAAAAACCCTAGTGCTAGATCTTAAAGAAAGAGAACTTTTTGTCTGTATATGAAATCTTGATGTGAGTTGATGTTATGCACTAAGATTCCTGCAAATACTGTATTCACTCACATTCCATACCACAGTTCAAGCACCTACATGTGTTTCCCTCACAAGAATCACTTGGGTACAACACAGACAGCAAAGGACACTGTCATGTGCTCATCATTTCTCTGGAGCTCTGGTCTAGCAGCAATTAACTTGTTTTTTGACAGATCTTTGCTACCCTTTAGGAATCCATGTTTGTTTTAAGGCAGTCCTTTGTTTCGGGCTCTTTTCACTTCAGCCCCCACAAACCTTAGGGTGTGTACTGGTTTTGCTCATTTTTTTCTTGTTTGACGGTATGTCTGGTTTTTCCAAAAAGCCAATGGGAAAAAGAAATCTCTGTGTCATGTGCTGCAGCCTTGTTGTCATCTCTTGTTGTGAGGATGCAGCATCTTCTGCTGGCAAGTCATATTGTCACAGTGCAGGCTGTGTTGCTTTGAGTGCAGGCTTTTGGGCTTCCCTAATCATATTATTCAATTTACTGATGAGAACAATGGTCTGAAAGAGTGTCAAGGGAATGGTGTCTTCCATTGTCAATACAGCCTACCTGGTCTATGTGGTCCTGGTCTGGCGGAGGGTTTGAATAGATGGTCTTTCCAGTTCCTTTCCAGCCCCTAACATGCTGTGATTCCGTGATTCTTTTGCAGCTTGTTCTGCTGTCTCATCTGTGCTTTCATAAATGTTTCCATTCACACTGTGTTCATAACACTCTTAATATTACTTTTGTTTGTTTGTTACAATGCCTACAACTTTAGCAGCCAGCTCGCTCATTTTATCTGTGCACTGGGTGAATTAAACACTTTATCTGCCTGAGTCCATAAATCCTCAATCTCTGCTGCCGCTGTTTGCCATCGGTACACGTCAGAACTATTTATAAATGCATGTTTCTTTTACACATTACAAATTCTTTCACAGGACATGTGTATATAGTACCTCCTTTTTGCCTGACACAGAAAATTGCTGACTGCTGCTAACGCTTTTGGTCTGCCGAGTGCAAGGCTTTGCAGGTTGCTTCTCAGTAGCAAAGAAATCCACATTTTGATATGATGGCCTAATCAGAACAGGGCTTCCTTTATTTGTCTAAAGCAGTTTATAACATCTGCTGTCTGAAGTAGTAGATTTAATATAGATCATGCACCTCATAGTCTGCTATGTCTTCTGAAAGCATTGCTGGAATACAGCCTGGATAACCCTCCATAAATCAGCACCCAATGCAGCATTGGCATGGTGTTTTGGCAGCTGGTGGGAGCGCACCATGTAGGGCCTATTACTATAGCAGCATTACACTAAACCATGTGGTGCAGAAGCAAGTAACAATCAACTGAGAAAATCCTCATCAGAGGTGCAATAAGAACTGAGCTTAAATTATGCTTCT
>CM037634.1:9445880-9488460 GCA_015227895.2 Colaptes auratus
TTTTTCTGTTCCTTTCTTGCAATACCCAAAAAATGAAATGGGGCAGCAAGGGAGGAGAGCAAAGCGCAGGGTAAAATGCCCATCTCCTGTTTGTCTTTCCCATATGTGATGATGGTCTTTTAGTTTTCTCTGAGGGACTTGAGACTAGTGCTTCTCCTAAGCCTATCTTGAAAAGTAAGAGGTGCCAAAGTCAGGAACTGGCTTCGATGAGTGGATAAGTTTGAGCGTTCAGAGCTTTTGGGTCCACTTGCAGCCACTCCTGGACAGACTCATTTGAATGGAATAGGCAGATATTTCACTCATATTGCTCTTTAGATGCTGTTTCTGCATGTGGCAGAATATGGTGGAAGAAAAGGATAGTTACAGTCATGAAAGAATTACTTAAAGAAGACAGGTTGGGTGTCCTCTTGGAGTGTTTGATTAAACATTTACTAACTTCAAGAAATATCTTAGATTAAATATTTATGTCCTGGTATTTAGGATTAGATTAAATCTATATGTAAACTAGGATTATAACCCATAGAACTAAACCTTTGGGGCTGACAGCTATTCAGACAGCTGAGTACAAAACAAAGCTTGTGAGGTCCTGAGCTTCTATAACCCACTCTCATCACCATTTTGCTATCAGGAAACTCATATTCGGGGCATTTATGTGAAACAGAATCTAACTTAAGGCATGCAAGTATATGTTCTTCAGTTAAGCCCAAAAGATCAAGAACTGTAGCTCTTGATGATTGTAATACCTGTGAATTCAGTCTCTAGGCTTCTCTGATTTGAAAATGTGGGCATGCCATCTACTTTCCTATGTTCCTCCTCCAAGCAAGCACAATGTCATTCCTTCATTTCTCTAAGTAAATGCTGTATGAGGAACTACAGACATTCTCAGTACCACTGGGCATGTCCAATGGCAGATTTTCAAATATCCCTGGCATTTCAAATTGATTCATTTCCAGTAACAGACTAATTGCATTCCTTCAGCCAACACTCCAATAAGTCTGCACTGCAAGATAGTATGTGACAGCACAGTTTCTAAAGAAGGAAACTGAAAAGGCAAATTTTCTTGAAGACAAAGACTACATATTGTACTTTCATCACTTAGCACACTGCTGAGCTTCAGATAACTTCAAGGCTGTAGAATCTTTGAAACATTAGGGGGGAAAGCCCTCTTTCCAGACACATTAAAGAACTGTTTTGTTCTTTAATGTTTTTTTCATGAAACACATTTACTTGCATTCTGTTTTGGTATCTTGTTTTGCCACATGCTTTCCTTGAAATTGTAATGGTTGTTACTTAGCTTGACATTGGCAAGATGAGCTGAAGTTCACCCTTTTAAAAGACAAGCCACGCTCAGGAATCATACAGGACTCACTTAATCTGTGTCCACATTGCCTACTGCAGTGTAGTGTAGACTGCTGAGCTGCCTTTAATGAGCAAACCTGATTATCAGCAGGCACTTTTCTAGCAGAAGTACCCTGGAACTCTGCACCAAGAAGTGGGGTATGTTTGTGTTAGCTGCCCCTTATCTTTGTGCTGCTATTGCTAGGCTGCTACTTCAGCCCCACATGGTTTGCTGAAAGCTGATTCTCACCTCTGCACTATATGAGCAAGCACTACACATGCATATTCAGAGGCTTAAGGGTTGAATGCCGTTAGATAAATCATATATGAAAACTGTCATGACAAATTTATGAAAGAATCAAAGAATCACAGAATTAACCAGGTTGGAAAACCCTCCAAGATCATCAAGTCACCTATGACCAAACAACTATCTAATCAACTAAACCATGGCACTAAGTGCCTCATCCAGTCTCTTTCAAACACTTCCCAGTGGCAGTGACTCCACACCTCCCTGGGCAGCCCATTCCAATGGCCAATCACTCTTTCTGTGAAGAATTTCTTCCTAACATCCAGCCTAAACTGCAAATTGTTTTAGAATCGTGAACTGTTGGGCTTGGAGGGGACCACAACGATCATCCAGTTGCAACCACCCTGCCATGGGCAGGAGCACCCTCACTAGATCAGGTTGCCCAGAGCCACATCCAGCCTGGCCTGAAAACTCCCAGGGATGAGGCTTCTGCCACCTCCGGACAACCTGTTCCACTGTCTCACCACCCTCATGGGGAAGACTTCTTCCTAACATCCAATCTGAATCTGCCCATCTCTAGTGTTTTTTTTATTTTTCCATTCCCCCTAGTCCTATCATTACCTGACACCCTAAAAGTCCTTCACCTGCCCCATTTTCCTCCTTTTTCCTCTCAAATGCCAGGGTACTGTGCTCGATGGAGTCTCCTCCTACCCCAGGTGTGGCCACTTGGCCCTCCCTGCCCACTCCCCTTTTTAATTGCCCCCCAGGTAAGGCAGAAGCCCAGGCTGAGCCCATTTGGCTGGAGGATCCTCCTCTCATCTCTGGTGAGTGCCCGTGGTGCACACTGGGTGATGGTGGTGGTGACAACAAGGCCGGGGCCTAGTGGCCCCCCGGTTAGGTAGGCACTGATGATTGATGACTATTCCAATATCATTCATGGGTGCTGGTTGGGCTTCCTTACTGGGGGCGAGCTCCTCTGTGTGGTATCTTGGCTGGTGAGGGTCTTGCCCCCAGCTCTGGGATGATTCAAACAGTACAAAATCAAAAGAAAAATAGCGCATAACACCCCAACCCTTTGGAAGTGTTGATTACAAAAACATCTAGTGCTTATGTGGCCTGATGGGGAAGGTTATGATGCATTTGCACAAATGTACAGATAAATAGGTCACCCTGAGTAAGAGGTCAAGTTTTCACAAAGTGGTGAAACCTGGGTCCCTGCTGGCGCTGTGTTTCATTTCAAGCAGTGGATCTGTGACATATATAATGCTCACATGAAAATGGTATCAGCATTTTGCTCTTCAAATTTGTGCCCCCATTTCACACACATTCATTTTTCCACACGGCATTTTTCCCTCAGAGCATTGCAAATGGCAGTAGTGCACATGAACTGACAGGCAGGGTGTGAGTGCTCCTTCATGTATGCATGCAGGTGCCACTGCAAGTGCGTGCACTCAGGATTTTCTTCATGTATAACCGTGTATCTTAGGGTACAGACTTAGAGACGAGGCTTCATCCCCTTTTAAAGTTCATTTCCAGCTGTGTACTATTTATGTGCATGTAAAATATTTGCCATGCATTTTAAGCACTCTTTCTCTTTTTCTTTTTAATTTTCAGTCCTAATGCTCTTCCAGAAGAGCAGCCACATTCCAGCTCTCAGTGTGCCCCTCTCAGCTGTCTCTCTAAGCCGCCTCCTTACCCCTAACCTTCATATGCAACGTAAGAAAAAATGTAAACAGAGTGGAATTCATGCAACAAAGGTTGGGTTGTTCCCTGCAAGCGGGTAGACAATCCTGCCTTGTTGCTGCATTGACAAGTCTGGATTCATAGCCCCTGCTCTGTCAACTGAGGGAAGGTTGAGAAGAAGAATGCAAAGCACAGAGCCCAACCTATCAAGAAGACTTTTTATGGTTCCTCTGATTGTATTCAAACTTTGCTATCACAACTGAAGTGTAGTGAAATTCAATATCTGACAAAAATGTTCCTTCAAGTTGCTTGGCTTTACCTCTGAAATGATGAGAGACTTAAGCCAGTGTTTTAAAGAGTATGTTACAAAAATCCTCCCCTCACATTCTTTGAGTTCAGCCATAGGAGCCTGTTCAAATTTGGGTGTTGTCATTAATGGTGTGCTATTTATTTCTTACTTTATTTGCACCAGAATTTTGTGTTTCTAAAATCTAGTCTTTTAATTTTTTTTTTGGTGAGAGTTGTATTTAATTGATTTTACTAAAAAAAAACCAACCAAACACCACAGAGCAGAAGTAGATTAAGTGAAGAACAACTGCGTTAATCTTGAAAAGAGGTTTGTTGCGTTGGCCAGCATATGGCCGATTTTATTGCACAAAAAAGGTTGGAAATGGGTTGAATTGGAACGGTAACAAGGACTGTCTGTTTTGCTGCTGCACTGATGTTGTTTATGCACTTGGGGGTTGTGTTTGGGTTTTTTGTGTTGGTTTTGTTGTTGGTTTTTTTTTTTTTTTTAATTCCTATTATACTAGCTTTTGGTTTTGTTGTAGTTCTTCACTGAAAGACAGTTATTAAGCCTAAGAAGGAGATATGGAAAGGATGATGTACTGATTTGTTTTCAGTTGTTTGCTTGCATTGTGATGATATTTTTGCTTTCCAGACAAGTCAGATGAATTGGTGCTGTTTTTTTTGGGGTTATTTCTATTTACTATCTGAGAAAGGTAATCTGAAACAAGTACAATGCTGTGTGCTAATTCAAACATTCTTTCCTCCTGCTCCCGCATTCAGGACACTAGCTCGAGGCCTTACTGTGAAAGGCTGGTATGAAGGGTGGATTTGTGTGCATTTCGTATGAAGCATTCTGTGATGAAAGAATTCATGCAGGCAGGGTTAATGGTGTGGATCAGTTAGTAGGACATTAGTGCATATTTTCCTTGCCAAAAATCAACAAACACAGAACCTTAGCTCATGTCAGTTTATGACAAATACTCAGGTGATCTACACTATACAGACTATTGCAACAGTGCACAGTGTTCCTAGTTAAAGATTCTTTCCTGTAAAAGCTGAGTAAGTTTTTTCCCCCTTTTAAAAATTTTTTTCCTTTCTTTCTTTCTTTCTTTTCTTAAAAAGTAGTGAGTTTCAGAACAAAATCCGGGATAGAGGAATTTATTTTGCACAGTACCTGACAGCAAGGCAACTGGCTAAGTAGGTGGTCATGGTTCTATGGACTTCCTCCCTGGTCATCTGCTAGAAAAACATCTGCAGTACTGCCTGCCTGCTGCCTTGTTGGTAACTAGCAGACTCCTTGCTTTGTCAGGTGGCCTTAATTTATTTAAAGAAAGGCTTAGCTATTTCCAAATCTTGATTCTTTCTGCTGCATACATATGGCATATATAAGCAGGAAACACGGTATAGACGAAGGTATAGAGCAACTAGGGGGAAAAAAAAAAGCTGCAGATGTGGCTGGAGTAGTTCTTTTGTATTCTGCCTGAATCTGAGGAAATGAAGTCAGTTTTCTGTTGGTGACAGTACTTACCAAATGTTATGATACACAACTCATCAGCAAAGGAAAGAATCGGTGACCACTCAGTGTGCCTAACAAATCATTATTACCGTAGTACCAGTAACAAAGGTGCTGTAAATAGAAATACTCTGTGTCATCCACAATGTATGTCGTGTAACCTTGGCAAAGCAACTAAGTTATTTTAACAAAACATTCAGAGGTAGAGAGAATGGGAACAAACTGATCTCCAATTCTGATCAGATCAAACAGAAAATGCTCAGCGTTATTTCAGCTTCGGTTTCCATGCGGTTTGCATGATTCTTCTTGTGCACATTTGCATCTCTATTCTGTGTCATACTTGATCTATGTGGTGGTGTGTCACAGGAAAGGCTAGCTCAGCTCTATCACCGTGTGTGACACTGAGATTAGCTGCTATTTTTGAATTTGTTTTTTAAAAACCCAACATTTTGTCTGAGGCAAGTGCTGCCTTCAAAAAGCATCTCAGAATTCCTGGTCTTGTCAAGACCAGTACATGAATAGTGTACGGTGGCCATGTTTGTGTCCAACAAAGACAGCTACTGTATAGTCTTAAAAAGAAAAAGATTTCTTTTGTTGTTGGTTTTTATTTTTGCACTTTGAATACAGTTACTTCAGGCTGCACTTGGAATAGTTTTTCCTATTTTCATATCCAAATCTAATGCATTTTCCCTGAATTTAAGTTAAACAGAAATTCAGTGAAATACACTTCCTTTCTATAGATATGAATTTACTGAGGTAAAGATGTGTCAGAACAGTTGTTTGGAAACATATTTGTTTCCAGGTGTGATTTGCAGAGCAGTTCTCTGAAACTGAAACTTGTCCTGGTGTGCCCATGAGGATTAAGAGTTATGGAACAGCATCTGATGGTATAGAAGTTATGGCCCCATTTTATAGATAGAAATGGCTTTATTAAAGTTTTTATTCTCTTGAGCTTTAAATTCTTCATTTCTAAATTTCCAACTTACCTTTTTCTTTTTTTTATATGTAATGAAACTGAAGTGTTGGAAATGTAAGAGAACTGGAAACAAACCAACTGAAATGTACAAACGGTTGCAGCTATTGCATTGTAAGTGACAAAATCATGTAGGTCCCTGGGACAACTGTTGTCAGTTAACTAGTACAAAATAAAATATGTATCTTGAACTTCAGATAACAAACTCTTCTTTGTTACACAGTGATTGATTACATACAACTTGGTGAGAGATTTTGTAGGAAATATTTACATGCAGACACAACCAGAAACAAAAGCCTGGGGTTGCAAAGTACTATATTTTCCCCATTTAAAATTAATTTATGATCTGTTGATATATATTCTGATTTTTAAAGATTAAGAAAAAGGTGATACATTTCTTGTGCAACAGATAAGTATGCACAGGAAGGCTGAAATGCGTTCTACGCAGCAACATCAATTCAAATCCCCACTCTGACTTTCGTATCTGAAATGCAGCTCTTTGCCTTGAGATTTCTCTGATTTGGAATAGCCTGTTCAGTTCTGGGGCCATATCGGTTTGGAGATTATTTTGGGATGTAGTGAAAATGTAGGAAAAAATATTCCTTGCTCAGTGTCATGATCCACTTCTGAAAAATCCAGGTTACAGGGAATGTGTAGTAAAAGAGAAGAGGAAAACAAAACAAAACAAGACCCCCAGCAACAAACAACCAAACAACCCCCCCCCAAAACAACAGAAAAAAATTAAGTATAAGGGGGGGAAAAAAAGATGGACAAATAGTAAAATGCAATTGTATGGAAAACATATTTGCTCTCAGTTAGAAGACAAATGGAAGTTTTTCAGAAGGAGGAAACATTACCATTTTTCATGCTAATCATACAGAAGTTGCTGCCTTCCAGATGTAGGCAACAACAGTAATATTCCTTCTGATTGTTTGATTGCCAGGCTGGCATTTCTGTGCTTTCTTCATCCACATTTTTCATAGGAAATGAATGGGATCATAGTTACACAGTTAGGTTCACAGAACAAAACTGTAACTGATGCTGCCAGTTTTAATGCCAAGATGACTCCCAGTTTATTCTTTACTTCAAAAAATTGTGAACTTGTTTAAGCCATTTGCCGTATTTAAGGGTGAACAGAAAGATTATATTATGTAATATAACCTCACTTACAAAGTATGACCTCAACAATGAAGGCTGCTCACAACAGTTAATGTTGGAAATAAGTAAGCTGCTAGTAAAATATGACCCAGCCCTTTTCATACTGGGAATGACACCCCCAAGTCTGGGCCCTTGTTTGGATTCAGCATGCAATGCCAAAGTCAGTAGTTGTGCTACCAAATCCACTGTAGCTGAATTGATCATCGTCATAAGGTATAGATTACATCAGCCCTTCTGAGGTCTGTTCCTTTCTTTGTCAGAAGATGTTTGTCCACTGATATCACAGTTGGGTTTTTTCTTTGGTACTTAAGAAATCTTTGTTTGAGAGCGGCAGGCACTGATGTTTTACCTTTGCTATGGTTACCTCTTTAAAAATTCCAGTCCTCACTTCTCTTAATTTATTCTTTGCTGTGTGTGCAGTGAGTCTGAGAGAGACACACTTTTTTAGCCATTAAGGGTTATTTTTAGTATAATTAAGCATCCCCTGGTAAAGTAACAAAAATACCAACTGCCTTTCACCTTCAGGAACAAATGCATCTAAATATGCAATATGAAATCCATGCATGAGATTCTTAACTTTGTGCAGCTTTTCCATATCTGTAACTAAGCTGGAGAATTCTTATTTCTTGTGTGATCTGTACATTCCTCTTGCTAGAGGACTATCACAGAGAGTCTATATCTTTCATTCAAAGGTGCACAGCTTAAATCCTTAATGGTTTTTTAATCTGCATCCTGCGGAGTTCTTGAAAATCCCCTTGGTGAAATCTAATGGCAACCAAGTGACAGAGAGACAAAAGGTAAAGGAAAAATCCTGTATCCCGTGACTGGAGTGACTATGTGGGAGACTCCAGATGATCTTGCCTTGTGTTTCAAAAACGTCTTTCTGCGAAGCTGTGCGTTTGTTTTGATTACCATGGTTTGCTGTAAATGAAAGTGGGGAGAAGAGTGTATGTCTTTTTTCCTCTTCATTTGTAAACTGGCTTTAAAAGGTTTTATTGACTACACGGTTACTGGATTTCAAGAATATTTTTGAAGTCTGTGAACACAACTGATTGATAAAAGTTTTAAGTAGGTTGGCTTGCTAGATCAGTTTTCATTTTATCAGCTATGAGGAAGAAATAAGAGTAACCTAGCCTTTTTCTTTCCCCCCTTCTGTTCACAGACTGTGCGTGCTTTGCCAGTGGATAAATTAAGTCCATTTTATTATTTATTGTCCTACTGATTTTTCAGCCCTGTGGTTTGACTGTTAAAGGGTTAATTAACTTGATCCTTTGTAAACTATTAAAAAGAGAGCGAGAAAACTGATGTTTTGTGACTTTTTGTAATCTACTGAATGTTTCCATTTGCATGATGTTCTGTATCTTAAAAAAAAAAAAACAAACCCATACAAATTGCTGTGTTCCTTTCAAGAGAGTTTTAACATTGGTGGAGTTTGTGACAAACACAAAATTGTATAGTGTATGTTTGCTGCTGTAATAACTCAGCTATTCCTATGTTGACTTGACATTATGTTGTCCTGCCTTCTTGGGGTTAAATGATAGAGTGTTTCTAGATGGTGAAGAATATAAAGTTATATATGTTCATTTGCTAAAGACTGAATATTGGAAACTTCTTGTTGCTACTTTATGCTAAAAGAAAAAAAAAGAGTAAGTTCAATGATTCTTGTTTCCAGAAATGCATCTTCTGTTTTTTAAAAGTCAAGTAATTCCCATGTTTACTTGTCCTTGTAGACAATCCTAGATTAATGCCTTGTGAGGGATTCATAAAGTCTGTGCTTTTACATGTGTAATATGATCATGCAGTCAAATGGTTGGGACAAACACTCTAGTGCTGAACAAAATAATTAAGGGAAAAAAAATTAATATAGTGATTCTTACATCTTTATGTTCCAATTAAAATTACAGTGTAATGCATAACCGTTCCAGTGAATAAACTGGCCTTTTTTGTTCATTTAATGCCATGCTGTCTAGTCTGTTTCTATTTACATCGGTTTACAGTTTGTTGGCTTGGTTTCTACTTTTACATTTATTTAGTTCTTAAAGATCCATAACTGTAAATTTAAAAGCCATTGGGCAGGAAAGCAAGAAGGTAAATCAACGTTAAAGGAAAGGGGAATCGGAATTAAAGCAAAGATGCTTCCTCTGTTTTCTGAGATTGAGGAAGACGCTAAAATACTGATTCCTCATTATGTGTTTCCAACAGATTTAGTAATCTCTGCAATCACAGAATCACCAAGGTTGGACGAGATTTCAAAGATCGTCACATCCAACCTGTCACCACAGACCTCATGGCTAAACCATGGCAACAAGCGCCATGACCAATGCCCTCTTGAACACCTCCAGGGATGGTGACTCCACCACCTCCCTGGGCAGCCCATTCCAATAGCCAATGACTCTCTCAGTGAAGAGTTTTCTCCTCACCTCGAGCCTAAACTTCCCCTGGTGCAGCTTGAGACTGTGTCCTCTTGTTCTGGTGCTGACTGCCTGGGAGAAAAGACCAACCCCCTCCCGGCTACAACCACCCTTCAGGTAGTTGTAGACAGCAATAAGGCAGCAACATCTGCATAAAGTCTCAGTAAAAGAATGTTTTATAAGATGCAAATATCCACCCTCAGGGGATGTGGTAGCAAAGAGCTGAAGTCAACGTAAAATTGCCTTGGGAACGCTGTGTAGAGTACAGCGTACCATACTGGCTTTTGGAGGTAAGAAATGTCTTTTAGCCCTTGTGGAAAAGCCTTTCTCTGACAGAAGGGGGGTCAAAATCTAGGACCTAGGGAACAAATCTTAGGAGGAGTGACAAAGGGAACTAGGTTTGTTTAGCTTGGAGAAAAAGAGGCTGAGGGGAGACCATGTTGCTGTCAACAACTATCTGAAATGAGGCTGTAGCAAGGTGGGTGTCATTCTCTTCTCTCAAGTAACAAACAGTAAGGTAAAAGGAAATGGCCTCATGTTGTACTGGGGGAGGTTTAGGTTGGATATTAGGAAAAATTTCTTCACTGAAAGTGTGGTCAAGCACTGGAATGGGCTGCCCAGGGAATCCCTGAGGGAATTTAAGAGACATGTAGATGTGGTACTGAAGGACACGGTTCAGTGGTGGACTTGGCAGTGCTGGGCTAATGGTTGGCTGGCTAACTGATCTTAAAGGTCTTTTCCAGTCTAAATAATTCTATGAAAATCCTCCCCCAGCAGCCAGTTCCTCTGTGGTCCAGGATCTCAGACCTGGCAGGCAGGGGGCCTGCTGCTAGCAGGGTCTCTGAGGAGCAGCAAATCTCCAGCTTTTAGAAATGGGCCAGGAAGAGCCTGGGTGAAAGATTGCTCCTCTAAGCCTGCTGTACTGTTTGACTCAATGAGAACTATTGTGGGGCTGTTTGGTTTTGGCTGGATGGTGATGTGCTTTGTAGAGTAACAATAAGGGTTTTTACATGGTGACAGAAATGCAGTTCAAGAGCTGTCACTCGAGTTCTTCCCACTTCTCTCTTTTCTTACTTTTTGTTATCTGATAAAGGGAACTCTCCCACCTTATCTCTGTTCCTTGCAGAAGTACCTGTGGCAACAGTGTTGCTTGCATGGTCATTTTAGCAAAAGTGTGACTGTTCAGGATAGAATTTTCCTACACTAGATGTTCCTTCTCTTCAATTTGAATGAAAAGAGTTTCTGAGAATTAAAAAAAAAGAAAGGAAAAGGAAAATAGTGGAGGGCAGAGTTTTCTTCCTCAGCATATCTGTTTTCATAGCAGTTTCACAGAGTTTTGCCCCTTTTGTGAATGTTCTCATGGCAAAGTTGATGTAAGAAACCTCTAACCCATATTACTCCTTCCCTTTCCTCTGTGTTCTCCTTTCAGCTGGTCCTGGGCAGCTCTCTGAGAGGCAAGGGTATGAGTAAGGTCACTGAAAAAGTCTGGGTTAAAAAAGCCTGTAACCTCCAAAATGTTATCTTTTGTCTTCAAAGAAAATATGTAATATTTCCCTTGAGAACCACCATTACCCCTTGTTCTGGAGCAGGAGGTAATTTCTGATTCATGAACTGTGGGGTTTCCTACAGAAATATGCCAGGTCATAATGGAAAATATCCTGAAGCTAAAGTTTACCGTGACTGCCACCGCAAGGCTTTGTTTCTGGATACCTCCCCTGATAATTCCTATAGTTACACTTGGAGGAATGCAGAGCACTCTCAGTTATACCTAAAGGCACCAGGAGTCGCAGTTGGACTCTTTTAGCACCAAGAAACACTGTCAGGTCACTAGCAACTCAGGTGGAGTGCAAAAAATTGCTTCATGTTTTTTGAACGATGTTGAAAGCTAGATTTCATTAGAGGGCCTGACATCCACATCTTCTAGCAGCCTGTGAATGACGAACACAGAAGATTTTACAGAGTGAACAAAATACAGGGGGGAAATAGAGCTAAACCCAATAGCAATAATAATGTACATCCTGGGAAAAAATATTTGGAATAAAGCCAGCTCCCATGTATTTGTGTATGCTAAAGGCACTGGGCACAACTGCATTCCTCTCAGTGGAAGATTTGAGTGGTTGCTTGAATGAAAGGAGAAAGACCTAACTTTGCACAAAAATAAGGCTCAACACAATAGCTGACAACTTAGCAGAAGCTTAATAACCCAGTAAAAAAATGCCTGTTGCAAGAATGATTCAATCTCGACTACAGCAGTATATTAGAAAGCACTCATCTCACTCATTACTATTTATAAATTCTGCTACACCATATTGGAGGTATCCCACTTCAGGAATAACCTTCAGTGGCTGGTTTCAAAGAAAAATATTAAGATTGTTATACTAATACATGACTGAGGAAATGTTATTTTTGAGAAAACTCCATCTGAGAGGGCAAAAGAAACCCTTCCATTTCCCTTAACTGAGAAATATATAGTTAAACAGTTGTGTCCATTTAAATTAATCCATAGGTTTTCCTTTACCTAATCCATAGGTATTCTTACCCTGTTGAGGGTAAGAATACCAAAGTGGTTCTAGATGTGGTAGCCAGGTGCTCATAGTAAGGTGGGTTGATGACCTCTTTCAAAGAAATTGGGTTTTGCTAGCCAATGCTGTCATATTGACTAAGGTATTAAAACTGAGCCTATTAACTCAGCTTAGGAATATAATAGAAAGCTATATGAGTACAGAACTCCCTTGAAGATAAAATTCTGAATGCAGAGGATGGGGGCCAAATATTTTGTTCCTCCTCACAGAGATGGGAAAAGCCTATGATTACAGGAGAAAAAGAGCAACTGTTTTTACATCACAGTTTGTACTCCCCTATGCAAGACAAAACAACTTTGCTGTAGTGATAAGAAACCTGTTAGAGATAGACAGCCTCTGTAAACTCATATGGCTCAATTCTGATCCATTCAAGGCATCAATGTGGTGATACAGCTTTAGTGCTTCGACCTGATATGGCGGCTGATCTGTGCAGCTCTTTGTTGCTACCATCAGGAGCTAAACCAGGTAAATTACTTTAGAATCAGGTGGTGTTTGACCCATGTCATTCACCCTTGGTTGGGAAACTTGTTTTGACATGAAGGAATGGACCTGCCATTCAGTTCCTTTGAATGTTGATTTAAATTGATCCCTGGGCCAGAGCAAGGTGCTGCAGGCTTGTGGGCTCTACCTGCGGGCTGGGCATTCACCCATACAGAGCAGATGACAGAACTGTGGGCATAACATGGAATATCTCAAGCATTTTGAAGATGTGACTGATGAGTGCTTTCATGACCAGCTTGTGTCTCAACTTCAGCCATGCAAAATGCAAAATTAGAATATATATATAGATGCACTGCATATAAATAAGAGCAATCTCAAAGTCCTACATTACTTAAAAAGGAAATGTCTCTGTGAAGCCACCGTGGCTTTCAAAGGTTTTTGCTATCTAAGCTAAATGCAAAGTAGCTCTTTTTATCTTCATAACACTCTGTGCATATTAATTAATTCTCAAAACATCTTTGCAAAATGGGTACAGCTATCTCTCACGTACAGATAGACAAACTGAGACTATGTGATGGGAAAACATCAGCACTCAAAAAAGTGAGCCAAGTTTCTTTAGCTGTAACCTTTCATGCCCCTGTGTACACCCACCCTGCACACACTGGAATACCAAAGTGGTTCTAGGTGTGCTAGGTGCTCATAGTAAGGTGGGTTATCTAGTCCATGTGGTACCTTTCCTCCTTCCAGAACCTGCACTGCTCAAACACTTCAGCTGGTTCAGAGCTCATTGCCCATTTCTACAGTGCTTGGTCTTAACAGATCCCTGCTATAAATAGATGAGGTTTACATCCACTTTCTGGTTTTAATTTCCTTAGACCTATGCCCTCCTTAGGACTGTCTGCCAGGCTTGTAAACCAAAAAGGCAATTTGACTCACTAGGCCCAAGATTAAAGCATTGCCTAAACGTGGGAAAACATTTCTTCAACCAACAATGTTAGCTCAGTATAGTACAGATGTTCTTTTTCTGTTATGAGAACTTGGATTTCCTTTTAAGTGGCTACATCCCTTTAAAGACTGTGTTCAAAATCATTAATATAAATCTGCAACTGAGCCTGTGCTGAGATTCTGAAGCTTCAGACACCTGGTCTATGCAGTCATGCTTCGTGCTATTTGTGCCTGAATATGAAAGAATGGCATATTTCAGTATGGTAAAGTTAAAGCCATTTCCAGCGCATAAAGCCTTGGATGAATACTATGAGGCTTGCTTGAAGTACTACATTCCAAAATTAGACAATGATAGTTCTCTAGAGGTAGAAAGTAAGTTTTTAAATTTATAAATATGAAGGGAATGCTATTTTTGAGAATCAGGATACAAGAGTAAGTTTGAGTGGAACGGGAGCAGCATTTATGTCCTTTTCACAGCCTTTGCTCCAATTAAGCACATTTCAGCCCGGAATGATCCAAGGGAGTCTGTGGAATGTGGAACAGAATGAAGGAAAACGAGGGTGGATGAAGCTAACTTAGAAGAGTCTGCAAATACTGCAAAAGCTTTGAAGTCTCTTTGTTTTAAAGTCACTATAAATTATTGAGAAGCATGCTGAAACTCCTGTGCATGTACCATATGCCTCATTAGAAGCAATCAAATAACTGACAGGTTGGGTTTTGTACAGTAGGGAAAGGTGTATATTGCAGTATTAAGACTGGTATATTCTCTTGCAGAGCTGGAAGTAGCAATGATACCTTTCTTTTCATGCTGTGTTTTATCAGCCAATTGCTCTCCAGGTGTTGATTTGTTAAAGAGAGAACTACAACATTTTGCTTTACTGTTTAGGTAAGAATTCATAAAGGCAATGGTTACTATTTAATGTATGCAGCACCATAGCTGGAGAATAGCTCAGAGCAGCCACCAGCTCCTTCCACACAAGCTGTCATCTTTTTCACAGGAGTCACTACCAACTCTCCCATCACCTAACCAGAAAAGGGAGAAGCTGGAAGGCCCAAAAGGGACAGTGGCTAGGATCTGGCTGCTGTCACCATTAGTGGATTAGCACAGCCCACTGCCAGCTCCCCAGCAGCCCCTAGGAAAAGCAATTCCAGGATCTCACTGGCATGTATTTTCCTGTCAGACCGCAAGGAACTTGTGGACCATATCAGGAGCAGATTTGCCTGATTTAAACAATTTCCAATGGTGAATTTAACTTGATCTGGCAAAATAGCTAGGATGACTACTGCTTCCAGATGTGGGGTACGCCTAAAAAGAGTTGTCACTCTTGCCCTAGGGATCAGACCCTACAAAAATATCTCAAATGAGGAGCTAAGACCATGGTTTTCAAACTTTTTCATCATAGCTGTTGCCTTTCACTGAAGAAGGAAAGAAGAAACAGAAGAGTAGAACATTTCCTCGAGCATAACTTACTTTGTCTCTTTGCTAACATGAAGTTAGTTTTCACCTGTAGTTAATCCAAATCAAAGCTAAAACACTGTTGCTAATGGTATCTAAATGCCTGACATTAATTGGATAGTGGGAAGCATTTAATTAACCTGTGGTGATGATAATGAAGGACCTTCTGACTTCTAAAAGCAATTGGTCTTTGTTAAATAAATGCCATTTTGCAAGACTTACTTAACAAAACTGATTAGATAGCCATTACTCCCCCTAAGTGGCAGTCCTTCAGTAGAACTAGGGATATGTGGCATAGATTTATCTCAACATGATTTCAATTAGTTCCAATAAATTGCTTGCATTGGACAAAATGCCTCTGTGCAGGGGAAAAAAAAAGGAGATAAAAAAAATTAACATTGAGGCAATATGTGGCAGGAAAGTTTCTTCCTTTCATTATCACAGTGCTCTTCTTGCAGAGCTACATGTTAGCATTCATCTGGTAGATGTTCTGTAGATGTTCCCATAACTGTCTTTGATAAGGCACAAAAGAACATCATGGGGAAACATAAAGCACAACAGCATTGCCCCTTCTACAGTCAAGCAAGACAGAACAGATCTGGGTGGAAAGAAACTGCCATGAATTTTCTTCTGGGGGGCTACCTACTCACCTGGTTTTGTTCTAGCAGTTAATACCAAGGATTTGTCTAACCTCCCTCGTAGTGCTTGTCATGGGTTACTACTACTCGTAATTCATGCTGTTGACACTGCAGCTCTTTCTCATGGAGAAGTAAAGCTGTTCCTAAGATATGGTGGGTTCTGGACTGTTTGATGGGAAGTAAGTAATGGAAGAGCTGGGTGCATCTTTTTGTGAAAGCCAGCATAATGTTATATGTTCAGTGTTCCCACCCTTTTCAGATGCACACACTGGGTGCTGCATAAAGAACAAGCATCAGGCTTCAGTCACTTTCATCTCTGTAAGCCACCCCTTGGGCTAAGAAGCCAGAGTCTTCAGCCTCAGGCTGAAAGTTGAATTATGTGTTTGAATGCTGGATTCTGTGTTTGCTTGCTGTTTTAACTGAGGTTAAGTATCTGCTTCACATTTGCTTGCTTGCTCTGTGTATCTCTGTTGCACACACTGCAGTTGCATTGTGCATTGTAACTGCTATTGGAAAAGACTTTTCATCTGGAATGTACATGTGGGTCTCAGATTCTTCTCTAATTGGTATCCTACTCTATCTTTTGCTGTATCAGTTCTTGTTCTTTATTATACTTCCCTGCTTGCAGAACGGGTTTGTGGGTTACACCATATGCAGTTCACAGAAGATTCAAAATGCATAACAAGCTGTACCCTAACTTAGGTAGGACTTGGTTTAGTTAGCTGTGTATTTACATGTGGGTTTTCTAGATTTTAAGATGCATTTTAATTTTAGGTTGTATTTGAATTTTCACACATACCAGGGAATGGCATTTTTTTCTGTGAGACCTCAGAGAAGGTACTGTCCAAGTCAGCTCCAAATAAGCTCTCTAAACACTCTAATGTTTGCAATGTTTAGAAACGTTATACATGTATTTTTGCTAGGTGCTGAGTTCATGCATCTTCTTTCTCAGGGTCCTGTAGGTTAATGCTCTAAAAATTTACTCTAAAGATTTGCTGTGGGATACAGCTCAAGGTAGTACTCAGAGAAATTGAAGCTAGAGGCTCATAAACTGAATCCAGAAAAAGATTTACTGTGTAACTGAGAAGAAAATGAAGTTGAGCTCGAGCAGCAACAAAAGAAAATGACCAGAGGCAACAACACAGATGGTCTCACTCAAAGAGTTAATCAAAACCAAGTCTTCTTAAGGCTATTCCCATTAGGAGAAGAAAAAGTTAATACAAAGTGGTTTACTGGAGGAGCAATGGTTTACATACAAAGCAAAGCATTTGTTTTCTTACAGACTAAACAAAGATTGCCTATAAAGTCCTGTTTCCCTGAATGCTTTGGGGCTCCAGCAGCAAGACTTTCACATACCAGAAGTGCTTTCTTGAGGCTAAACCTTGTCAGCTGTCCTTGACTTCCTTCTACACACAGAACCTCTGTGTGGTTCTATGTGGCTCCTGTTGTTCCACAATCAAATAGGTATGATTTATTCAGCTCTCCACCACTGCCTTTCTCACCACCCCCACAGAAAGCTTTGAAGCCAGATGGCCCAGTAGTTGTCCACACTTGAACAGGTTAGCTGTGACTAACTGGTTACCTCAGTTACCATACAACAGAAGGCCTGTAACTCATCCTGCACTTCACCTAAGATGGGAGGTACACTGCAAGGCTTTTTATTCAAGTAGTGTCATTTTCTGACCTTCATCTATTTAAGCAGCATTAGCAGCACTACCCTATGTTTAAGCTTATTTTTATGTTCTCAGATCCCTTCTCCAAGATGACATCTCTCTCGGATTGACTTTTTACAGTTAGAAAAACATCTTTCCTCTTGTTGACATTTCCAAAAGACTTTTTCTCTCTCCAGGAGGCAGAGGACAGGAGAGATTGAGAGCAGTGTATAAAAAAGGAGGAAGGGCATTCCAGAAGGAGCAGCAGTTGTTACCCTGTTAAAGCAGGCAGAACAGACCTGCTGCTGGTGTACAGCAGCTCAGAACCAGCTTGAACCAGCTGCTCCAGGTCTGTGCAGTACCTGAGAAGTGAGACAATTAGCTATTCTGAGGAGCCCATACTGCACTACAATTACCATGAATTTACTGACTCTGGGAGTTTCTTCTGCCACAGGCTGTCACCTCACTGCTTTAAATACATAGTGTGCTTCAGGTGGATTTTCTCAAGACAAACTGATCTCCTGATGCTGCAGAGCTGTCACACTTCTCTTTTCTGAGGGGGCCTTTATTTTCCAGAATGACATTGTGGTAAGTTACTGCTCACTGATAACATCACAGAAAACAAAATTAACATAGTTCCTACCATTTAGTTGGGATTTGTAGGGCATGTGCATTTGCCCTTGATTCCTTAGCTGTTTTTCTTTCAGGAGCAGAGCTCTGTGTTTAAAGAAGCAGGTACCAAGCTCAATAATAAACTGTGTCTGGCTAAAGATTGGGAATTGAGCAACATTTGGGTTAATATCAGTTAAATTATCACTCATAAGAGAAACAGAAAAAGGTCCTCTATTTTCAATTTTACTTTCATTCCCACCAGCTAACATTTTGTATTTGCTACCATACAGACAACTTGGACAACTTTCAGCAAATCACTTCATTCTGTAATAACTCATTTCCATGACATGTCAAGAGAGGCAAATAATTCCTTCTGGGTGAAGTGCTTTGAGAATTATTAACGAGAGATTCCCTGTCTCTCTTGCTCTCTCCATGTTTAAATCAGTACTAGAATTGGTCCAAGTCCAGAGGAAGATTCAAGTGCACACCAGTGTTCTGGAAGAAGATTTTTATCTAAATGACTTTATGACTGATCCTTGGTACATATCCATGAACTACACATAGCTAAAGCTTACAAGAATCTCTAGCTCACTGCAATGAAGCCAAGAGGTACTAGTGCTCTTCATAAATAGATTCATCTCCGTATGCTGAACCCAGGTCAGGTGGCTGAAGTCAGTGTTTTATCTCTAAGTCTCTGGGTTTTTTTTACAGTGTAAAACCTAGTGTTTGCATTTGCAAGCACGCAAAGCACAGGGAGGCTGAGAGATATCAACTTTCTGGAACAGAATGATTTTACAAAGTGACCAAAAGAGTGAGATCTTCGGTATGTGGTGGCAGATGTCCCAGCTGTACCAGTTCCTGTCCATGCTCACTGCTGACCTGCTTTCTACCACTGAAAACAGAACATCCACTCATTTGACTTCTGCCTTGTGATCCTTTGCTGCTGCATATGTGGTACCATCATGACCTCTCTGCCACCATGCCACCCATGGGCCAAACATGATTGGTGGTTCACACAGGTGGTCCCCTGACATCAGAAGGAGGCATGCTACTGTTGGGTCACACATGTTAGAAAGCTTGCTGGAAAGGACTCAGCAGGAGCCTCACATGGTAGCACAGGACCCTAGAGGAAGGTGATACCCCATCATGTGATCCCCCTGTGCAGATGTGGCCATGACTGTGGGTGCTGACAAAAGGTATCCTTGTCCAGGGAGAGAGAATGAAGTTGCAAAGTCAGCAGCCTGACTGAGCAGCTTCTAAGATCTTATTACTGAACATGTAAGAGTGACTGTATAGGTCAAATGAAAGGCCTTTCTTGTCAATTTCACATCTCTGACAGCACCCAAAAAAAGAGACATAAGGTCAGGGCAAGAGCAGAGGGATACTGTCTCAGAACATTCTACCAAACCCCCATGAATTCATGGGCTTCCTGGGAACTAAAGGTTGTTGGGACTGTTGCCAAAGTGAGAACATCCCTGATATGTAGCTGACTGCCCTCCACTTTTGTGAGGAAATCCCCCAATGGTGGCTGATAGCAAGTGAAGTAGTATGTTGCAAAACAGGAGGTCATCTTTTAAAGAAGTCCTAAAACCTGGGGTTTCCAGGGCCAGTAAATCCCCATGTGGCAGGACCACCACTTTACAGCTGTTTTGCCTGTTTCACATCAAGCTTCCTGACACTTGCTATATATAAACGAACCTATTTGCAGCATAGCTATCTGATTGCCTTTTTCACTTAACATTGATTAAAATTTAGAGAGGCAACAGCTTTAACCTGAATCAACCATTTAATCTGGATTTATTATTGCAGCTCCATTCCTGGCACCAAAACTCACTTGTAAGTGCTAGAACTCAGACACCTTCGAGAATTTTCTTGCTTGAAGAAGGGGACTGCATTACGGCCAATTTCCTTTACGTACGCTGATAAATCTTGTAGCAATTGGGCCTCCCCTTTCAGGGAAGTCATTTCAGAGGTGAGCGGTGAGAGAAGGCAGCCCACAAGCACAGCAGGGCTGTGCGTGAGCGGGGCGCAGCGGGGTCCGCTACGGGCACAGGCGGCACGTCGAGCCGGGCCAGAGCAAGGGCCGGGAAGGCTCAGCACCGGCGGGGAGAGAGCTGAACAGGTGCGGCACCCGCTTCCCTGCGTGGGCCGCGGGGTGAACTTGGGCTGTGGGGCGAGCTTGGGCTGCGGGCGCCCGGCTCGGGGAAGTTTCTGCAGAGTCCCGCTGGCGGAGGGCTGAGGCTCACCATGCTGGCGGAACGCCGCGCCCGAGAGCTGCTGGGCAGGTAGTATGGGGTAGGGCAGGAGGGAGGAGGCGTCCGGACAGGTGCTGGTGGGGGAGGGAAGGGGCGGGGAGCGGCCGCAGCTGCGGTGCAGCGGGCGGGGAGGGGGGGCGCTTCCTGCGGGGTTCGGCCACCCCCGGAGCAGGAGGGGCGCTGCGGACCCCGGGGCTTCTCCCTCATTGCTTTTCTCCGTCTCTCCCCCGTCTCGAGGATGAACGGAGCCGGGCGTGCGCGCTTCAGGCGGGGAGCCATTCGCAGGAAATCCAGCCCCGCCGCTGTCGCTGTCCTGGCCGCCGCCACCGCCGCCTCCAATGGAGCAGTGCTCACCTGCCCCACGGGGCTCCCAGCCCCGAGGACGCCCGCAGGTAACGGCCTTGACGGTTCCCACAGCCCTGGCCGCTGCCCCTCCGGGAAGAGACCCGGTGGGCAGGCTCAGGGCCCCCTTGTCCCGAGGAGGTGCGGGTAAGGTAGCAGCGCTGTCCTGCCTGAGTCACTTTGGTGTGTGCAGACTCCTCCACTAGCTTTCTCTGCCTGCTCACCTGGTTAGTGTTAACAAAAGGCTGTTTCTTCTCTCCAAAGCCGGGGAGAAGGCTGTTTTCATCAACTTTCTCTCTGCGTGACCGTGAAGCGAAGTTGAGGGTTCGCATGCGTTGCCCCGCGGGCGCCCGTGGCGGCTTTACAGCCGCCTCCCAGAGGGGCTGGGCTGGGTTGGGCTGGGCTGCGGAGGAGCAATTCGAACCTTTGGAGCCGGGGGTGGCAAGCATCTTGGATTATACTCTTATCTTCCCTCGCGGCTTGAAATGTTCATGAACGACACCTTTGACAGCTTTTAGACTGGCAGGAAAGCGTCTTCCACCTCTTGCTTCTCACACGTGCCCGTCCCTCTGACTTTGTCCCCTTTAGCAACAAAGCCATGTTGGATGCGTTTGACATGGTATGCTTCAGAAGGCAGCTGCTGTGACATCAGTGCAGTAGTAATAGAAGGGGCAGTCAGATTAGGCTTGTTATCCGTGGTACCTTGACCATGCTGTAAAATTAAGCTATCCTAAAATCCAAAGCAGAAAGTTCTGAGCAAGTAACACCCACACACCCATTTATATGTCTAAACCCTGCAACTCTGCTGTGACAGGTGGTGTGACATACTCCTAATTGTAGTGCCAATAGCTGCTTGGCTTTATGGACATGGGAGTACGAAGTGGAAATAAAGTTTGAGATCTCTGGCATGTGCTTATGATAATGTTGGGAATGATGACATGTCAAATACAAGAAGTTTTGCTTTGGGACTGACTTTTTGTGAGTTCCTGGGCGAGAGGCCTGCTTAATTTTGCAGGAACATGCACAGATAAGAACAGACTATTGCAATGATGTTTGTAGTTGGCTTTGTTTGCCCTTTAATGTGTAGCGACTTCGAGCAAGAACCGGAACTCACAGTTTTTGTTAGTGGTGGGATTTGTTTTTCCCCAAGGCTTTACTTGCATGTTTGCTTCAGGAAGGAGGAAGAGGCAGCTGTTTTTTGTAGCATGTAGAATTAATGGATCTCATTCTCCTCTAACAGAGGTATGCTTACAGCGTGGACCCTGTGTTTTCTGTCAGTTTCCATGTAAATTTCATTGGCTTCTGCAGTTGCGTACTGTTACATTAGAGTCCCTGGTAACAGTTTCATACTCATGGACAATCTTTTCTTCTGCTCTTTCCATCGGTGCACACACCAATTCCACTGGGTGACCTGCTTACTAAATGTACATGCACTGCATAACTTTTCAGTGTGAGCATTCTTGTGGCTTTTGGACGGCAGGAAGGTTGTGGGGACTGTAACAAGGACAATATGCTGCTTGTCAAATGTGCCTGCACTGCAAAAGCCAAATTCAAAGTACTTTCTTGCATCATGATTGCTAAATACAATTGCAGTATGAAAAAAACCCAAATCAAAATAAACTCACCCAGAAATTAAACCTAAAGACGTGGGAAATAGAAGGGAGAATGAACTCCGTGTCCCTATCTGCTCCTTCTGAGGCCAATCATAAAGGCTTCAACAACGCCAAGGGCTGTGCTTAGGCTGCAGCAACCACTGTAGGCTTGGGACTGAGTGGCTGAAAAGCTGCTTGGCAAAAAAGTCCTGGGGGTGTTGATAGCTGTCTGAACATGAACTGTTCCCAGTTTTGTGGGTGCTGCAGTGTAAGAGAGACTATTGAGTTGCTGGAATGGGTCCAGAGAAGGGCAACAAAGCTGGTGAAGGGTCTGGAAAACAAGTTTTGTGAGAAGTGACTGAGGGAGCTGGGCTTCTTTAGTCTGAAGAAGAGAAGGTTGAGGGGTGACTTTATTTCTCTCTACAACTATCTGAAAGACAATTGCAGAGAAGTGGGTGTTGGTCTCTTTTCACAAGTTACAACTGATAGGACAAGAGGAAATGACATCATGTTACACCAGAGGAGGTAAAATTAGACATGAGGAAAAGCTTCCATACGGAAAGGGTTATCAAAGACTGGAACAGCCTGCTCAGGGGAGTGGTTGAATCACCATCCCTGGATGTATTTAAAAGCCATATAGATATGGTGCTAAAGGATATGGTGTAGTAGTGATAGAGTTAGATAATTGGTTTTGATGATCTTAAAGTTCTTTTCCAACCATACAACCACAGTGATTTTTGTGATTCTGTCAGCAGAGCTCACTACAGCCTGCACTCCTTCATTTTATAATCCTGGGTAGCTTTGTAGCTCTGTTGCTTGTAGTCGGAAAGAAACTGCACTTCCTTCTAGTGCTGATGAAATGTAATCAGATTGCCTTCATTCTGCAAGTATGAACTTTGATCCCCCAGGTGCAACAAAGCTGGGTGTGTTCTTTTTCTTTTTTTTTTCTTCTTTCTTTTTTTTTTTTTTTTTTTTAATAAATGAAAACCTCAGGTGATTCCCTTTTCTGGCTTACAAAATGCTAACTGAATTTTAAAGGGATTTCCTAAGGCAGGAGTATGCCTTTGACCTGCTTGAAAACCTTAGGGGAAAGGAGGAGTTAGTGTAGCCCACACATCTGCAATCCTTCTCTCTGCCAAGTGTTGTGAAATGTGCCAGTGTGTTGCTGCTTGGGGACAGGACTCAGGCAGTCATCTCGGATCTATATCTGGAATGCAACTGGAGAAACTAGTTGTGTTGCATGAGCTATATTTGCTTGTAAATGCATTAGAAAAAAAATATCTGAATTATGTATATGGCAGGCATATCAGAACACTTCCCAGACTAATACAATGTGTGTTAAATAGTGCAAAGATTTTGGAAGACCTATTATAATACCTGTAGTTTCCTGACAGCCTTTGATGTTGGCCTGGGGAAGTAGGGAATGTCACAAGTTTTCTATGCTGGAAGGCAGAAGATCCAGGAGTGTCTCCATTCTTCACAGAGTCACCAAGGTTGGAAGAGACCTCATCAGGTCCAACCTGTCACCACAGACCTCATGACTAAACCATGGCACCAAGTGCCATGTCCAGTCCCCTCTTGAATACCTCCAGGGATGGTGACTCCACCACCTCCCTGGGCAGCCCATTCCAATGGCTAACGACTCTCTCAGTGAAGAACTTTCTCCTCACCTCAAGCCTAAACTTTTCCTGGCACAGGTCTCCCCTGAGCTGCCTCCTCTCTAGGCTAAACAACCCCAGCTCCCTCAGCCTCTCCTCATACGGCTGTGCTCAAGGCCTCTCCCCAGCCTTGTTGCCCTCCTCTGGACACATTCAAGTGTCTCAATGTCCTTCTTAAACTGAGGTGCCCAGAACTGGACACAGTACTCGAGGTGTGGCCTAACCAGTGCTGAGTACAGGGGCACAATGACTTCCCTGCTCCTGCTGGCCACACCATTCTTGATGCAGGCCAGGATGCCACTGGCCTTCTTGGCCACCTGGGCACACTGCTGGCTCATGTTCAGCTGGCTGTCAATCAGCACCCCCAGGTCCCTTTCTGTTTGGCAGCTCTCTTCTTGGTGTCTGAAACCATTTCTAATACTGCATTGGGCTAGCATCAGTCTTTTTTTGGTACATTGCTGTTTAAGTGTCTGACTTCTAACAGAAAAATCTTTCTTTTACTTACTATAGTCTAATTCAGGTTGTTTGTCATGTGCAAAAATTGCTATTGTTAACATTTGAGTTTGAAGAAGTTTGGTGTGTTTAACTGCCTGTAGGACAAAGCAAAAACTACTTGCCATTATTAGTTGATGTTAATTTAAAGGTTTGGATAAAAGAGTACTTGAATCTTCAGAGATGCTTCGAAATGGCTGTGAAATGTTAAGGCTGGTATCCGAAAAGCACCTGGTGGATTGGTGTGATTAACAACCTGGTTTTGAAGGCAATAAGTGATGTGGATTTGGTGTCCTTTTTTTTTCCTCCTACTAAATTAGAATTCAGGGTTGATACTTACTCAAGCAAACTTTTACTTCAAATGCATGTTAATTCAAAATTAGCTATTTGCCAAGAAGCACATGCAGGCTGGTCCTTGCTTGTTCAGCACTTTTCACAAGCCATGAGTTCTGCAAGGTGTGAGTATGGCATTACTTTGATTCTGCATAGGATTAAGCTGTCTTAGAAGGTTGTGTCTCCACTTAATCAACTTGATTTAGCTGTGAAGACATATCTCAGGGAACAAGGACACAGTAACTTGCTTTCCTAGGAAGAAATTTCTTTTTAGTGTCATCAGTACTGTTGCCTCTGTCCTCGCTGTACATAGACTAGGTTAACTTTTGTGCCATTCAAATCTTGTGCTAGTTCCTAGGCTTTGTTCACTTAAGTGCAAATTTATACCCTTTTTGGTCTGTTTTATTCAGTTCCCTTTTTTCCTAAATAGATATCTGCTGGCATTGTACTGTGGATTGGCAGTCTGAGACATTGCAGTGTGCCTCTTAGGGAGCTGAAGTTATTTGCATTCAGGGCAGCATTCACTGCAGCAAGGTGTCTGCAAATACTGACAGAGGGAAAAAAAAATAGTTCCCTGCTGCTACTGTTGTATCCCTGCCTGTTAAATGGATATGATTTTATGGAATTATGTTAACAAGAATTCAGTAGTCTTTTGGCTTTCCATCTTGCAGATGATAAATAAATGAGACTCCAAGAGTGTGCTGCTCTAGTCTTTGAAAAACTGTCTTTGTTGTTCAGGGGTTTATTAAGTTTGTTTATTAAGTCAGAAAGACAACTGTGCCCTGCCTGGTAGTTTTCTGTACTGCTGTAGGTTGTTTTTTAGGTTTGTTTGGGTTTTTTTGTTTTGCTCCTGGCTTTTTGTTACCTCCTGCATTTTGTTGACTGTTCTGCGGTGATGGAAAATCTGATTGCTATGCGGTGTGCTTAGGGAGAACCTATACGGTCATTAGGGCTAATGTAAGCAGTGATTGGAATCTATAGATTCATTAGAGACCACTGCAAAAGGCAACTAGTTGCTTTATGTGCCTTTTTGGTGAATACAGGGGTTTTGCAGTTTTCCTGAAGTTGAGATTTATCAGGGAGAGCTGATACTTGAAAACACTGAGAGGAAGGTTGAATACATAGCAAACTGCTTCAAAATATTCAGCTACCTCAAAAGATGAGGGAAAGTAAAGTATCAAGAAACGCTTTTGGCAGAACTTGCATGAAAATGAATTTTCCTGTTTGTTATTAGAGAGCTTCCTGTTTCTGTGGGCCAAATTAATCCCTTGTGCCTTCTACTCAAGTGCATGTGTTCTGTGAAAGTGCCAGGACACAGAACTTAGCTTCCTGAATGTAATTTTACTGTTTTCTTATTTCTTTCTTCCCTCATTTCTCTTCCAAATATTTAGGATCAAAATAATCCCTTTAAAGCCATTAAGAGGTACTGTTTAGTTCATGGACTATCCGGGACTGAAGCCACTTACGTGTATCTTGGGTTGGCTTGAAATGTCTCACTTAGCCCTTGCCTAGTAATGACCTTGTCTGCTTAACTCAGTAATTGTTGGTCTTGCAATACTGACTTCCTGGTGATCTGAACGATGATTTCCTTCAATTAGAATCTGTAGTCACTGGTTGACTTCTAGTGTCAATACACAAACAGTTTCAAGTAAGAGTTTGAATTTGACATGAATCTGATGGAAATAGTGTTTAGTTTACTCCTTGCTGGAGAGAGTTTGCCCTGAGAGGGTGAAATTGCAGAGGTGCTGTTAAATGCCATTCCTGAAACGCTTTTAGGCATAGCTGAAATAGTGAAAATAGTAGTTTGTGTGTGCAGTGCAAATGAATTTGTTGTGCCCAAAATCACAGGAGCAGGTTGCTTTTGCAGATAAATTATTATAATAGGGATGTTTCTGGATTGGAAAAGGAAAACTTGCTTAAGGAACATGTTTTCTACTGGTTGCCCCAAAAGTAACAAATACTGAGAGAGGAAGCTGTTTGTAAATAACACTAATTTTAAAGTGTATATGATTTGCCCATGGCTTTTTTGGGTGTGTCCCTTGTCTGTCAATATTTCTCTGCTTAATACTACAGTTATCAAAGTTTTCACCCACTCCTTAAATCATGCTAAGGAACTATTTAATCTCCCAGTATTTCAGTCAAAATTTCTGATCATAGCCGGACTGTTTGGCAGTATGTCTCGAGTACAGTGTGATCTGTGATAAAGCACTCCAGCTGCTGTATCTTACATTGTTATGTCTTAAAGCAGTATTTATGCATTTCTGTTGCAGTATGGGATATTGCACATTTCTCCTGAATATAAGGCAGACCAGGATGCATAGTTACACTTAAATGATCAGAATGATCCATTCCCTAACATTAAGCCTATGTATGAACTTTACCTCCAGCTCTGGATGGTCAAAACATTTACATCAAATGTGTAGCTATTGACAGCTTGATATATTGTCATCAACAGACTCCTGTACTGTGGACAAGGGGAGAGGTGTGAGGAGGACACAGTCTCAGGCTGCACCAGGGGAGGTTTAGGCTGGATGTTAGGAAGAAATTCTATACAGAGATAGTGACTGCCCATTGGAATGTGCTGCCTGGGGAGGTGGTGGAGTCACCATCATTGGAGGTGTTCAGGAGGAGACTTGATGGGGTGCTTGGTGCCATGGTCTAGTTGTTTAGGTGGGTTGGACATGATGATCTTTCTGGTCTATTCCTGATCTTTCTGGTCTATTCCTGATCTTTCTGGTCTATTCCTGTTCTATTCTATCTGCGAGCTCTGCTATCTCAGGAATGGCCAGCTGTGTTCCAGGGTGACATGCATGAATTACAAACTAATGCAGCTTTGTGGAGAAGTGGTTGCTTGCTGCAGATGCAACAGACACCCCCATCTGTGGAGCAAGTGCCTATTTATTAGGAGATACTTGCATGGTTTATTTCTCTTCCCACAGCCTACTGACTTTTGGACTCTATCACTATAGCAGATGGGTTTTGATACCTGCCTGTCACTCATTCTAGCGATACAGCATTCTGTAATTGCTATACTCCCCATCCATTCCCATGTGAATCTGAAGGTCAGCAAAGCATCTTATTATCTACCAACTCTGGGCTCCCACAGAGAGAGAATTCTGTTTAGAGAGGGTACCGCGGAGCGTTAATTTCACAATAACTCAAGCCGGTGAAAGAAGGAAATTCCAAAAGAAAATGTTGACACTTTTCTTCGACTAGCTGCCTTGGAAGTAACATTTGAACAGAGGTGGCTTTAGCTGAAGAAATGAGTTTTGGAATTAATGTAGGGAAGGGAGGATGGGGCTCTGCTGAAGTTTTGATGATCCAAGTGAAAATCAGAAGTGTATTTCCAGTGCACAAATACACAGAGATGGTACCAGAAGATAAATGATTTAAAATGGAAGGGGAGAAAAATTGAACTGCTACAGTAGTTTGCAAAGCCATACATGCAAAGTCTTATTTTTAATGAGTTTGAGAGCAATTTGATGCTTCTGATTATACTGAAACTCTGTAAAATGAAGCATAAAATGAATTAAAAACTGGAGGGAACAGACACTGAGTAGAGGGTAGGGCAGGACAATGAAATACTGTTAGATGCTAAGCTATCACAGATGTTAATGTAAAGTAAGTTAAATAGCCCGGAAAGAAGGAAAAACGTGGTGGAACTGTAACGCAAAATGTGAAATCCTTGCTAACTTCTGAACAAATGTCTTGCACCAGAGATGATAATGCAGCTGTCTTACAAGGCTGGCCTTCCCCTCCTGAGTAACTGCAGGCATTTGCCCTCCCTCTGAAGCAGGTGCTAGTGTGCCCAGATGTAGATGGGAATTTGGGAAACAAAATGCAGACAACAATTAAAAATAATTGTGGCTGGATTTCTGCTGGCCTTTTGAAAGATTTGATGACTTATTAGTTGTCACTTATTAGTGATGTTTCCATGCTAGGCTTTTCTGTGACCAAGTAGAATAGAATAGAATTAACCAGGTTGGAAGAGACCTTTGAGATCATCGAGTCCAACCTATCACCCAACACAATCTAATAGACTAAACCATGGCACCAAGCATCCAGTCTCTTCCTAAACACCTCCAGTGATGGTGACTCCACCACCTCCTTGGGCAGCCCATTCCAATGGCCAATCACTCTTTCTATGAAGAACTTCTTCCTAACATCTAGCCTAAAACTTCCCTGGTGCAGCTTGAGACTGTGTCCTCTTCTTCTGTTGCTGGCTGCCTGGGAGAAGAGACCAGCCTCCACCTGTCCACAACCTCCCTTCAGGTAGTTGTAGACAGCAATAAGGTCTCCCCTGAGCCTCCTCTTCTCCAGGCTAAGCAACCCCAACTTCCTCAGCCTCTCCTCATGAGGCTTGTGATCCTCATCATGGGGAGGGGGGACTTGTAACTTCTGTAACAGCAGTTTTTAAGACTCTCTGGCTCCAGCATGTTTGAAACCTGTGGGGTGTCAGGTGCCCCGAGTGCTAGTGCTGCCTTCTAGAGCTACTGATGGCCCTGCTGCAGGAGGCTGTCCTGGACCCTGATTTAGTGCTTTGTGCTTTCTCTGGACCAGCTGGATTCTTGACAGGGTTTCTGTTTTCTTTGGGGATTTTGTGGCACTCAAAGCATAAATCCGTAGTGAAGTTTCTAACTGCATCTTATGTCATCTGTTTTTGTGAAGCATGAGAGGCCTCAAACTGGAAAACTGAACAGACCTTCCTGCCCATACCCAACCCAGTGGCTTCTGGAGGCAGACATGTGGGAGGTGGGTTGGACTAGAGGTCCCCTCCAGCTCCTACCATTCTGTCAAGAGGGAGGGGAAGAGTGTCGAGTTCCCTGCTACTGCTTCTGGCTGAGGATCCTGACCTGACCAGTCACTGTTCCTTGCAAGGACTTTGTAACCTTTAAGCTCCAGCTTGTATTCTGGGATAGGGCAACTTCTTATTTATTTAAAGTGTTGTATTAGGAGCCTCTATCCTCCTATTAGGTTGTAGGCATTTAATTGCTTAAGCTATTTCACACTCCTGGGTTTTCTTACACGATGAAACAGCTGTTTAAAATAAAAAAAATCAAAGTCAGGGTCTCCAGAAGACTTAAAAAGTAATCTCAATAAATTACCTAAATTGTAACATTGTTAAAGCAAATAATATTTGAAGGTAAGTTTATTTTTAAATGCTTCATCTTGTTCCAGATGGGCTTGATGACAACTTCTTGCAGTGTGTAATCATCATTTTTCCCTCTTTACTTTCACATACCATTATTTACTATGTTGTCTGTCCTCCTTCAGTTTCTGAATGGAATATCAATATATGCATTGCTTGTATTAACATCAGTAATTGAGTTAGGAAATGAAACATTCTGACTAATTAAATAAATATTTTTATTAAACTTAAGGTGATTTTAATGTAACATTAGTAAGGCAGTAGACATGTAAGTGATTTTGTTCAACTTCTGTGTCTTTCAAAGCTTCAGCCGTTTTGGTTTACACAGAATTGTGCCCTGCTGTGCTGAAAATGTGGAAATTCAATATCAGTATATGGTCCCTATGGAAACTTAAAATATGAGCAACTGCATGTTGCTCTTTATTGACAAATGTCAATAAAACATTGTATGAGATCCAACTTCCAGGCAAGTCTTGACAGATAAATATTTAACTTGGTGTCAGTACACAGGCTTAGGTAGGGATCTTCCGCTTCTTAGGCAGGTGAATTCAATGCAGCAATTTTCTTTGATTTCATATTTGCACTTAAAACAACCTTATCTCCCTCATGGCAGCTCACTGAATTTTCCACCAACTTTCATTGTAAAAATAGTATTAAATTGCTTCCTTGCTGGAATCAGAATGTGAAGACTGCAGCCTGGTTTATTCTCTTCTCAATGTGTTTATTACAGCAGCTATACGCACAGAGCACGGGGGAAGATGAGCACTAGGTCACATGTGTCCAGCTCTTGCTGCAGTTCCTTGGGAGCTAGTGGAGTTGCCAGTCAGTGCTGTGGTAGTGGCTGTGCTCTGACAGCAGGGGCTACTGCAGTACTTCCAGCTGGATGTGTGATTTGGCAAAGTTGATCTGTTCTTTCCTTCCTACTAGTAATTATGGGCCTGGCCCTCAATTTTGCTTTAGGGGACTAATTTTAAAAGCAGGAAAAGCTCATCAAAATAAGTCTTGATATTCCAAACAGAATTTGGTTTTCACAGTCATATTTAAAAACCAAGCAAACAAAACCCCCAAAACCTGTTGTAGCTGTCCAAGATTTTGATCAGGTACTTGGCCTGTGTTGCTAATACAGAATCTAAATCTTCATTTTCAAGCAGGTAATGCAGATTTGCACAAATTGTGACTCTTTAGAAATTGCTTCCTCAAAACCAGCAGAGTTTTCTTTGTAACGTTCTAATTTGTGCTTGTGTCCTGCCATCTTGGGAGCAAATCTTCAGCCTTCATGAGTTTTGCAAATGTTTCCTTTGATACAAGATTTTGGACCTACTTATTGTCATCTGTAAGAAGGGTATAGTTTTGGTTCCAGAATTGTCTTTTAAGCAAAAGAAGTCTTAAAGGATCAGTGGTTCTCCCTCTTCTTTCAAGCAAACAGGTGGCAGCTACAATGTTTTACTTGATCCATATCTCTAACTTATTGGACAAATAACTTAGACTTCATGTTGCTATGTAAACCACTCAAAGAAATGCATTGCACAAGATAGAAGGTGTTGCTTCTATATATATTTTTTAGGGTGTTTTCACACCACAGACTAAGAAGTCAAAAAAATCAGAACTGCTTAGCTGGTTACTGCTTTTGGACTGCTGTGCTGAGACTGAGACTGCTTTGACAGCATTGTGATGAAGAGACATCCTTTGAAGATAATTGATCTTGTATACAATGAATACATGTTTCAGCTGCAGGGCTATTCCAAATCTGTTTCATGTGATCTCATGACTATAGCACTTGTGAAACAGAAGAAATAGCTGGCAGTTCTTTTGTATGTGGAATATCCTACAAAAATGACTGTTTCCTTCAGCCAAGTAATTGGAGTAGGATGAAGCATATTTATGAAAATCACATAAGTATTTTCAGCATGGATGCCTTGTTTTTAAGACAAGCTGTGTCTTCAAAAGACCTAGGTCTTGGACATGGGTGACAAAAATCCCAGTTGTTGACATCAGCTCAGGCTTTCCTGTAGAAATTGTAGTCAATACTCAGCAGGCAATTAAAATTGGTCTGTAAGGAATGGAAAAGTGCATTCTAACAGTGTATTCTCCTTGTAGCTACAGTAGTGTGCTTTCCATTCATCCAAAGAGACATTAAATGTTTGCTTAAATATTTGCTTTCTGGAGTATGTTATACATATACAGAATGCAGCAGTGAAAATGAAAAGAAGGTGTTTTGAGGTTGTGTTGAGTCTTGCTATCTTCCTATGCATCCCTTGATAGAATCTGAGTGGGTGTATCAGAAACTAGGAGTAAAGCTTTCACTTTGAAAACCAATACGTTCATAAAGTAACTGAAAAGTGCAGTATTATGCTGAACAATTTTCACTCTTTCGTTTTGGCCTTGAAAGCCACAAAAGGAAGTGAAAGATAGAACCTTTAGCTTGTAGGTTGTGCAGCTGTCTTGGGTGTCAGAGTTGAAGGCTCGAGAAGGAAGTCAAAAAGAATCTTTTTGACCCGAGGAGAAGAAACTAATCCCTAAGTTCATAACTAATGCTCCTAGATGTCTTCACTGGTAAGTAAACAAATTAATGTGAGTACACAGGAATGCTTCAGAATAACAAGTGTATTATATGGGTGTGGCCATTGATCCATAGAACTGTTTTTCTTAAGTATATAATATAGTGGATATTTAAGTGGAAAAAGTAAGTGGGTGTTTGTTTACCTAGAAACATTAAACGGGGAAAAAACCCCCAAACCCCAGATTTAAACTGTGTTCTTCTGCCAACAATATTATTCAGGATTAAAATAGCTTTTTAAAGTTCTGCCTGTAGTTAATTAAGATTGATTGTTTCTAAGTCATGCGCAGGGACAGTGCAAGTATTGCTAAGTGCATGTAAAAAGAGAGTTGTGAGAGCAAGGTTGAAAGTGTTCCTTTATAGAGCCAGGATTTTCTACACAAATGTAGCAGCTAAATAGTCTGGTTTTCTTATGTACTGAGTTTGAGCTCTTCTGAAAACCAGTTTGCTGATTTACAAGTCTGCATACCAGATTTGTGTTCTAAATTTAAGCATGCGAACCAACAGATTAGGGTACATAATGTGAAAGATTAGTATCATTAAGTACAGTACTTGGCTTGGGCTATTTTTGGAAATCCAACAGAAGTGCATATCATCTATACAAATGTTTGCCTGCCCCTTTTCAGAGTGTTAAATTGTCATTAAGAGTAAAATCTAACCTGGACAAATGGCATCTGCAAACAGCTGAGGCTTGTGCTGCTGTGAAGATGTGAGGTCTAGAATGCAGTAATTAGGGAAGGTAGTCAATACTTTTTAACCAAGGCAGTGCATGTGGTCTGTCTTTGAAGAGTGAGCTAAGTAATGCTGCCCTTCCTGTGGTGCTTTATTGACCTGCTGCAGCATCCACTCTCTGCTCGCATGGCTCATCCATGGGATAATTTGCATGTTTTCTTTAAGAATCTGTCTTTCAAAAGTGCTGGAAACAGTTCAAGATAAATGGAAGACACTTGGGACTGCAAGGAGTGTGTATGGGTGCATTTTGTGTGTGTACAATAGCAAGTTTTCTGGTGGGATTCACAAGCTCCAATGGCTACCTTTCATGAACAATTCCCCCCTCCCCCCTTTTTTGTGTGTGTGTGTTTTTACATGTAGCTTTAATTTTTGTTAAATTGATCAATCTAACAGGGTTTTGATTCTCATAACTTGAAGTTCATGACCCATTCGCTGCTGTGGAAGAATAAATGAAATATGTGGTGCCCAGCAGAGACGCTTTAGAAATTCTTCTTTGTGTGATTCAAAAACCTCTCTGAGAGACTGCTGTTAATTCCATTAACTGTATGAGATACCTATGCAGTAGCAAGGCATGCTACTGCCCTTGAATTTTCATTTTCTTCACTCTTTTGTTTGTGCTGTTCCCACGAAATGTTGTTCCACTTCTCTTTTTCCTGGGATGCCAACTTGTAAGAGGTGATCAAAACAGTGGGCTTGTGGTGGTAACTCTTCTTTATTGTAACTGTCAGAGTGAGTTTTCCAGGATCAAAGATGGAGGAAAGGTTTCTGTTAGAAAATGAGTCTTTGTGTGGCATTTCTTTTAAGACCGTTCTAAATCTGGCTTTGAGATGAGGAAAATGTCACTGAGGTCTCTGTTATGCTATTTAGTTCCACCATTACAGAAGAAAGTACCAAAGATGGAGAGCTGCTCATTTTCCCATGAAAGAGGAAAACTGCTACTTATTTCTTTTTGGACCAAAGGTAAATGAAAGAGAGAACTTGGGGCAATTCCTCTATGAAACATCAGTAAATAATTTTAACCTTTTTTTTCAAGGAAGGTGCACTGCTGTCAGCAAGAAAGACTAGTGCAAGATCCAAATTCCAATTTATCCTGCTTGTTATGTTTATTAGCATGATTTTGTAGTGACCAAGGGTGTTCTCAAACTCTTACAGCAGCCTACAAACATGCTGGGTAAGGTGCAGCACTCCCAGAGCATCTCCACATAAAGCAAAATATACCTTCTGCTGTTTTCTAGGCTTGCAGTGTTCATGATTCCCGAGTGTCTCTCTTGCAAGCCTGTGTTGATGTATATGGATTCACTGCTTTTTAATTCTTTAAAAAGTCTTCAGGTATTTGATTTTTTTCCCACAGTGCCAATAGCAAAGACCATTTAAAATCTTGCTATTATTTTAATGGAAAAGACACCTACATAAACTTCAGTGAGACTGAGTTACTGGTATGTGGAAATACAATACCTCAAAATACTAGTCTTGTACAACTAGAGAACGAGGTCTGTTTGTACTGTCTGACAGATAAAAAGCCTTACTTACATTTGGATGCTTCCGCTCTGCTGCCTTGATGGAACCATGGAGTCCTCCTCCTTCCATGGGGCTGTGTGTGCTTGGAAGGAAGGAAGGTAGAAAATGATGCTTTAAACAAGACATTTGTGGTTTTGTCCAAGTTCTGGCAACACAGCAGAAAGAACCGATGGTCTGAGTATGAAATGCCACTGTCAAGTGGAAAAATACTTGCTTAGAAGAAAGCATATTGAAATTGTATAGTTATTTCTAGGTGTGTAAGTTTTATAGAACTCAGGCATGGGGGGAGGAAAGGGAATTCAGTTTTGGCTTTGTAATTCCAAAGAAGAAAGCATAATTGACCTTTCCCATCTTTCTAAGCTGCTGCTTGTGACTAAAGTAACCAGGAGAAACCAAGCCACTTAGTCTCAGAAAATCACAAAAAAATGCCCACTTGTACTCACTTCTGTTGTAAATTTAATCAAATGAGGATTTCAAAAGTCTTTATAGTAAACACCTATTACCTCTGTATTATCTTTGAGAGAGAATCAAGAAATATTGGTCAGGCATTGGAGTAAGCTGCCCATGGAAGTAGCGGAGTCACCATTCCTGAAGGTGTAAAAAAAACATGTAGACATGGCACTTCAGGACATTGTTCAGTGCTTATGGTAATGTTGGGTTGACAGTTGGACTTGATGATCTTAGAGGTCTTTTCCAACCTTAATGATTCTGTGACTCTCTATTTGGGGTTCAGCATTAGTCAAGTATATGACCCTAGGGCCTGCAGTGGTCTCAGGTAAAATTGTAAACCTCACAGTTCGTAACTGCAATTTGCAGCTGTGCTTTAAGAAGGGAAAAGGGAGGGAAGGAAAAAATGCCAGTCCTTTCCAAATGCAGAGTGCAGGGTTTAAGCAGGTTGTAAATTAAAGTTCTGGCATTGCATTGGAGGTGGTGCCATCTGCAATCTACTCAGCAAAGCCTTTGCAAGAGGCTTAAGTGTTGACTTTTGCCTTACTACTTCCACCCATTCTTCTATGGGATGTGGAGGAAGAAGTGCCCTGGTTACAATATGAGTAGGCTGTTATGTCTGTGTGTGTGTTTATGTGCTTGTATGTGTAGAAGTCTGCTGACACTCATGCAGACATGTAGCAAGGGAAAGAAGTGTACTGAGGCAGAGAACATTGGAAGACAAAATGAGAGAGAAAAGTTTCTAGTGTGATGTGGTAGGGTAATGGAGCAGGTAGGAAGGTAGTCTGTCAGTTGTCCCTTCTGTATAGAATAAAATTTCTCCTTTGAAGTTTCTCTTGGAGCATTGAATTAAGCAGATAAATAGGCTTGTTTACCATGCAAGTGAATCATATGGATGTCTAGCAATCTCATCTTTCTGGTAACTTACAGGCAATGGGAAATATGACATGTTTATTCGGGTTTTAGACTTACGGCTCTTATCTGAATTGCCTGCTACAGTTCATGAAGTCCTGTCCCTGCGCTCTGATGTTGCCTAGAAATAGCTCATGGGGGTTGGTGTTTTCTTGTAGTTTTGTCTGCTTGTGGGATTTTTTTTGTTTTGTTTTTAATGACTACACTGTAATAGCGAGATTTGTGGAGCACAGAGGCTGTGGTACGCAGCACGGCAATCGCAGCGCAAGTCGGTTCTGATGAAACGCAATCTTCGTGTAGTGGGGGTTTCCCAGGGATTACCTAGGTAGTTCAGAACTGCTTTTCTTTTGGAGACTCCACTTATGTCTGATTTTTTTAAAATAGAGGGGGGAGGGAAAAGAAATATTTCTCAATAATACTTGGTCTCCCTCTAGTAGTAAAAATGAAACTGGTGAGCCAATGTCCGTGTATGCAATTTGGTTTATTTTTAAAACTTCCTTCTTTATCTTGAATGCGTTCCAGATACATATTCTTGTCTTCATACCTCTGGAAGACACAGCAAACACCTGATAGATTTAACTAAACTTGATAAACTACCTTTCAACTTTTACACCACTTGACTCTTGAACTTTTAAATGTCATTGTATGCGACAGAGGAAAGGATTGGTGAAGAAACAAATTTTCTGTTAAGAAGGCATTTTTCAACTGACTTTCTTGTAGTGGGTTGAGGCAGCCCCCCTCCCCACCACGGGCAAAAATAACAACTCAGACAAACAGATTGCAAAAGTGATGGAAAGTTTAAATGAAAAAAAAAAGCAGTGAATGTTTACAGAGAGCCAGAAGCAGTGACAAAAGAAAATCCCAAAGCATACCCAGGAAGATCCCATCCCCACCTGGGGGTACATCCAAGACCCCCCAGGGCTCCTTCTTCCCCTGCTCCCCACTGCTAGGCTAGTCTCAGCTGGCCAGATCTGAGACTGCCCATCCCCCCGTGGCCTTGGGCCTAGCCAGGCCCATGGCCGGGAGACAACATCTCCCCCAGTAACCGGGCGCCGGCGAGGAAGAAAGAGGAGTTGCCAGACCTCGCACTGGATCTTATAGTGGTGGTGCAGAGAATTATGGTAGAAATACCTAGTTTCCTGTGTCCACCCACTGGGCTGGACCTCTGGACACAGGAAGCACCTCATGTAGCAGAGGGCAAACTGCAACACTTGTGCAGTGTGTGTTTGTTTGCTTGTTTTATTTGAATTGGTCTTGAATGTAGTCAAGCCACTCCCTACTTACGACAAACCTTTTTGGTGTCCTGTTCTGTCTTTAGTTTTTCTTATTCCTCCTGTGTCACTAGATATGATTCTTGAGGCTGAAGTGGGATTTTGAAGTTCCTGTTTCATGGGCCAGTTTGTTCTGTAAATAGAAAAGTAAAAGGCTGGCTGGCTGCATTTTCAGCAGGATGCGTATGCTGCCCTGAACATAGCAGCCACGCTGCTTGCTCTGAAACAACACTGAAACGCAGTAACCGTGACCAAATCACTTCTGTTGTGGTAATGGTGAAGAAGAATGCTATAAAATAGTGAATTGTCAGCAGCAGAATTCTGCTCTTTTAGTGTAGTGGTTGTGGTTTCCAGTGGCTTCTGTTTTTTGTCATGCACATTACATAGATATTTAGGCCTTTGTACCAATGCCCGATGATAGTCATCTAGTCTTCTGGCCAATAATCACCTTCAGTGCAGAGTAGCTCCTCACATGTTGGGTACTGGTCACCCTTGTAACTACAGAGACAAAATTCTATCTGCCTGTTCTCTCAAAATTGGTACATTGGTACCTTTTAGGTCGTTCAGTTGCTTCTGATTTAAGAGAAGGAGTAGCAGAACTTCTGAGTTTCCTGGCTGTCTTGTGTGGTTAAAATAAGTCAGCTGGGTCTGAGGGTGTTGAAGGACATGACACTGTGCTTGTAGATCTGTTTCTTCCTGTCTTTGCTAGGCTTTTTCCAGCTGATGCTGTGTATTTGAAACCTAAAGGCAGGTGTGTAAAGGTCTAATGTCTCGATCCTGAGAGGGAAAGAGATTCAGGTTTTTAATGAATATTCCCGTGTTGTGAAATTAGAGGCACAAACGAGGCCAAAATATCAACAGCTAGACTATTTATTACATAAATACAGTGGATGGATCAGAAGGGGAGAGAGAGAAAATAGAGAAGAGAGAAAAGGAAAGGAATTATATTACCACACCCCTCACCACCCCCCAAGACAGTTTGGGTCTGTAGAGAAACGGTGCTGCAGGAGATGTTGGGTCTGTAGAGAAACGGTGCTGCAGGAGATGTTGGGTCTGTAGAGAAACGGTGCTGCAGGAGATGTTGGGTCTGTAGAGAAACGGTGCTGCAGGAGGTGTTGGGTCTGTAGAGAAACGGTGCTGCAGGAGATGTTGGGTCTGTAGAGAACGGTGCTGCAGGAGATGTTGGGTCTGTAGAGAAACGGTGCTGCAGGAGATGTTGGGTCTGTAGAGAAACGGTGCTTCTCTAAAAGCCAGTAGTTGCTCCAGTCTTTTATACAGTTTTTTAGTCCTCAGGCAAGTGTCCAGGCATTGTTCCCCAGGATATCGTTCTGGGAAATCATCCTTAGGTAAGTGTCCAGGTATTTCTGGGGGTATCTGATGGCTGGAAATGATCTTGTCCTGAAGGCGTGATGGCTGGGCCCTTGGACCATTGTTGTAGGCCAGCTGCAGTCCCGTGAGCAATGTTATCTTTGCACCTTCCAAGAGTCCTTCCAGTGGCTCTGCCCAACGCACATCAGCTATTGTCTGGGCAAGCAGCAAGTGATTTTATCTTTGTTGAGTCACACCAGGAGAGACAAGCTTTAGACTCTCACAAGGTGTTACCCAATAAATTATTTTTGTGTTGCTTTGGGCACCTTTACGTGACTTCTTCCTTCATCTGTTTGAAGGAGTGCCTCTTAAACTCTCAGAAGTATCACAAAGGTGATTAGATTGTCCTTCATGCAGCTTTTGGTATCAATGCTATGCCATACAGACAGATTTTTTTTTCTGCTTAAAAAAAAAAAAGAGAAGGATCTAAATAAAGTAATATTTTATGATTTAGTTGTAAGCACACTGTTATCTAGGCAAAACCTTGCTACTTTTTCTTGGGTTGCTTTTTAACTACATTTAGCCCTTTTAAGTCCTAAAATACTTGAAGTATGCTTCTCTGAAAGCCCAAGAGATTAGCACTGCCAAGAGCTCTGTGCATAAATAGTCTTGAAATACTGAAATTTTAGATCTGCTGTCTTCCCAGAAGCACCATGCATCACCCAGTAAAAATAGATTTGCAATGATATACTAGTAGCAAAATTCTCAGTCTAGAAGTTATTCCCTTCAGAGTGAGATGTGTGGAACTGAATTCAGATGGGCACATGGGAGACTGGCAACTCTGTGGGTAGGGATGTGAGTCGGGAAAAACAACATTAGTTGCATTTTTAGAGTAGCTGTTTTGATGGGAAATTGCAAGAGGACTTTTAATGAAATCCCTGGTGTCCTGGAAATTCACTCTCTTCTCCTTGGAATTTTTCCTTACAAGGTTAGTACTTAAACTCCCTAGTGACCTGCTTCAAATATACTTTTAGAACAGCCAACTCTTTAAACTTGGCAGAGACAAGCAGCTGCAGCACTGAAATGATCCCTCGCTGTTGACTACTGCTTTCTGTAGCTGGCTACTTTTCCTGTTGTTTTCCTTTTCCCTTTTTGTGTCAGGCAGTTGATGATATTTGTTTGTCCTGTAATGGGAAAGCAGTTTCCTCCATCCTTATTAGAACAAAGTCTTTCTCTTATTTTGGTTACTGCATTGCCTTTTTTTTTACCCCTTTCTCTGCTTTTTTCCCCCCCTCTCTCCTATGTAGGTACTTGAAAACACCACAGGTGCTATCCATGCCAACAGTGTATTAATTTTTCTTGCTTTATAAGTATCTGCACAACCTCAAGTAATTAATGGTCGTTTTCTCCATGTATGTTCATAGTCAGTGAGAGTATTAATACTATGCTTACCCACACAGAACTCTGCATGGAGAATTAAGGAATACATTGAGGACAAAAAACCATTTACGGTCAAGACAAACTTAGATACAGTGATTCCTGAATTGATTCCTGTGAGTTGAATTACAGTGTTTCCCAAGTTTTCCCACCTAAATAGTTTTGCAAAATTTTCTTGGCTTTTTCTTGCTTACTTTACTTTTTTTTTTTTTTCCTGTTATGTACACAGTTCAAGGGCAGGGAAAAATGTGAAGCACTTGAAACTCAGCAGATGAAGAAAGATAATGACTAGTGGTTACTGGTGACATTCTTGTGGTACTTTAAATTCAGAATAAAGCAACTTGCACAGTGTTAAACTGTGGTATTTAAGCTTAGAGGAGGAGCCACCTTATGCCACTGTACTCACAGTTTTGGAATGTTGCCCTTTGGGTAGGGACAAGATGGTTAGACAATGATTCAGGGGATGACTGTGGCTCCTAAAGCCTTTGGAGGATACTGGTCAATTGAGAGGTCAGTGAAGTCATTGCCTGGAAAACAGGAACAGGAGAGGAATTCCTCTTTCCTGGGTTAATACTGGAGTTGATACTGTTCCAACTTTGTCTAAGTAGGGTAGGGATGTTTTTCAGAAGGACTTTGTGAGGAGACTTGATCGAGAGTAAACCTAATGGGCAAATTTAAGTTTCAGTATCTGGGTTGAAAAATCTCAGTGCTATAGTATAGGCTGGTGGTTGCAGAGGAGTGCTACAGAAAAGGAGAGCTGGTGAAGAATGAGAGTCGGCAGTGTGCCCTTGTGGTGAAACGGGACCAATTGCACCAGGTCAAAGAAAGCGTCTCAGTGACAGTGCTGCATCTGTCAAATCACATCTGGAGTATTGTGTCTATTTATGGGCTCCCTGGTGCAAGAGAGATACTGATGAACTACAGTAAGTCCAGTTGACTAACATGATCAGGGACTGACATGTGATATAAAAGCTTGACAAAACTGGGTTAGTCCAAAAGAGACATCTATGGAGCAAACCAGTACACTTTTTGTGTCAACTCAGTCAGGTACAGAGGTGACAGATGCAGGCTCCTGAAGAGAAATAGTGGCAACAAGTAAAATTCCACCTATTCCATGAGAATAGTAATTTTAAAAGAATTGGCATAAGCATGGTCAAATGCTGGAAGAGGTGCTCAGAGGATCTATGGGACCTCCATGCTTTGAGGTGCTTGGAGCTGAACTGCCAAGACCTTGAGCAACTTCAGTTTAAGGTAGTCCTGCTCTGAGCAAGACATTGGACCAGGTGACCTCAGAGGTTCCATCAAAACTGAATTACTGTATGAAGTGAGGTAGTGGGGAGAGTGGTTTGAATCGGATGGGTTTGTCAATAAAACATGATTTTCTTACAGCACTGAGACAGAATGTGAGCTGCAAGAGGGGCCACACTGAAGAAGCTCTTACTAAAACAGTCTTTGTCATTGGCTGCCGTTCTACGTAAAGTAGATAAAGCAGTTGCTTTGCCTCCTGCAGAAAAGAAAGAAGCATGAACTCCTTTGTCTTAGATAGCAGAAGTAACAGTGCAGAGTGTTGTGGCTGTGATGCATTCTCCCTCTAGTTCTGCACCTGAGTTGCAAGAACTTTTTCCTGTGGATAATTTTGTTTGCCTTCTGTGTCTTCATTTGTAAGGAACTTATTCAATTATATACTCACTGAATGTACCACTCAATATGGTGGTTTAACATCTTGAGACATCTGTCCTTGGTCTTTTAGTTACTGTGATTGTCTGTTCTGAGAGAGCTTATAAACTTAATAAAAATCTGTGCTGCAAGTCTTTTATGAGAATATTGTCATGCAGGCAAATAGTTTTCTCCTGGGAGAGATTAAAGCATCGTAATTTCCACACCACATCCCCCACCTCCAGTCAGTTAGGACAGCTGATAGAAAGGCATTACATTTTGTTCCAACAAATGCCTAGGACATACTGCAATACCACAAATAGAATAGAATAGAATTAACCAGGTTGGAAGAGACCTTTGAGATCATTGAGTCCAACCCATCATCCAACACTATCTAATCAACTAAACCATGGCACCAAGCACCCCATCCAGTCTCTTCCTAAACATCTCCCGTGATGGTGACTCCACCACCTCCCTGGGCAGCCCATTCCAATGGTAAATCACTCTTTCTGTGAAGAACTTCCTAATATCCAGCCTAAACCTCCCCTGGTGCAGCTTGAGACTGTGTCCTCTTGTTCTGGTGCTGGCTGCCTGGGAGAAGAGACCAGCCTCCACCTGGCTACAACCTCCCTTCAGGTAGTTGTAGACAGCAATAAGGTCTCCCCTGAGCCTCCTCTTCTCCAGGCTAAGCAACCCCAGCTCCCCCAACCTCTCCTCATAGGGCTCGTGCTCCAAACCATATGTTCAAGTCCTGTACAGGAAAGATGGAAAAGGTCCTTGGGAAAGGCAAAGCTGACCTGGGTTTATTTGTGGTTTGTAGAGGCTTTTATTGCCTTTTTTTTTTTTTTTTTTCTAAAAGGTGTGAGTGTATACCACAGAGCACTTCTGGCTGCTGTGTGTCTTTCTGTGTGTAACTGATTTCAAAGCCATGAAGAAGATAGCCCAAACCAAGGGAAAAAAAAAGTTTAGGAAGCAGCAAAAGAA
>CM037634.1:9488960-9536993 GCA_015227895.2 Colaptes auratus
TTTGGGGTATTTAAAAGCTACATGTATATTCACACAGCAGTATTTAAAAGTGGTCAACTTTTCATGTCTAAACAAGATTAAATAAAATGAACAAAGGTTAGTGGTTCCTTTTGCTGCAGGAAAGGCTTTTAGGAAAGGCTTTCAGGAAAGAAGTAAACATTCCCTGTAGATATAATTCTAAGCAATAAAAAAGGAGCTTTGTCCATAAGTCTATTAGAGATTTTAGCTAGTGTAATCTAGCATAGACCTGCTGCAGCTGTTACACCTTCAGAGGTTTAAATTCATGTAGAATCTGCCTTATTATATAAAAACAGTTGTAGAAACCAAGATTTCACCAGTTGAGAGCTGCTGATTTACTGTGTCTCATCTGGAATCACAGTGCTCAGCTGAACTTCAGATGAGTTTCTGTTGGAAGTAAATGATGTAGGGGTGAATTGACTATCCTTAAGATAAATCCATTGGTGATATCGTCATCGTTCTCAGTCTGTGGTGTGCTTTTCTTTGTAATCGGGAATGAATAGATGGTGATATGGTTATTTCCCCAGTGTGTGGCTGTGTTGGTGTGAGGAATTTGCCTAGCTGGTTCTGACCTGTGGGACTGTGGTAAACTGTGTTCCTTGGATAGGAGTTTTAATCTGCTAGTCAGATTGTTCCCTATATCCTTTTCCTTTAACAGAACATACATTAACTTAATGATTGTATATGGGTGTGTATATATACACATATGCATATGCATGTGTGTGTATATGTATATATATATTTATGTATTTGAGACTATTACTCAGATGACCTGTTTTCAAACAGTATTTTACAACAAAATATGCTGTGCTGCATTCAAAATATAATGTATAGTGACTGTGATGCTTTTCAGAAGAAGAAAATCAACAGCAGTAGATCTGCTTTTGTGGCATGTTTACTATTTCAGCTAATTTAAAACAAAACAAAACAACCCCCCCAACAAACAAAACCGAAAAAACAAACTCTAAGCAAACAAACCAATAAACCCCAGCGCACACAAAGTTCAGTAAGGCATTTGTCCTGCTTCCTTTTAAATCTTGTGATTACATTCTTCCTAGACTCAACTATGGCATTGTGCTTTCACCCCTTCCTCTTCTTAGCACAAATGAATGCTACTAACATTTTCAAGGAGACTGAGTAAAATACGGTTTAGCCACTTCATAGCAGCAGCCTACTTCAGTTATAGTTCATCCTTGTAGGTTAACTATTGGTGGTGAAAACATTCATAAAAGGGTGAACTGTCAAAGCTTTTTTGCATGTATGTGCCCTGTTATTTTTAGAAAGAAGAAAAGTGTTGCATATAGGAACGGCTTGCAATAGAATGATTGGGTTTTCTATTAGCGTGTTTTCTATTCTGCAGCCCTCAAGGCAGGTTAAGGCACTAATTTTAGTGGGAGCTGCCATTAGCATTTGTAAGGCATATATTAAATTCCCTTAATTATGGAAACATTTCTGGGTTTAATTGTGAAAACACTTCTTAAAAGAGAAAAAAGTAATACTGGGAAGAGGTGTAAATCTGTTCTGGTTTTGCAATAAAGTGGAGAATACTAAAAAGGTGAAGTATAAATGCTGTTGTAAGTTGTGCAAATGTAAGTGGCCATTTTTATGGTCAAGAACTATATGAATGTAAAAAAAACAATAATTCAGATCTTGTATATATTTCCTGTAATATATGTATATTTGGTCAGAAGGTGGGTGGAGAATTGTAAAAATTAAGCACTTTAATTCCTGTTGAGTACTTAAAAAGAAATTTGTATCCTGTAAAATAAAAGCATCATTAAATAAGTAAAATAGGTATTGCTGGTTGACTTTTTTTCCCTTATTTTTCTTCCCTATCTACTGCTTACTTCTACTGCTTCTTGTTTTCAATTGCATGTGTGACTGCAAGGGACCAATCACACTGGTGCCTAATTTGCTGAAGCCCTGGGTACTCAACAAGTACTAAGCCAGTGGAAGATATATTCTGAATATACAAAGAACTGTATATAATGCTATGACATCTTGGGCTGGGAAAATGAAAGATGTTTCTTCCATCCTTCACAGTTTAGATCCAGATTTCTATAATGGGAATAATAATGTTCTCTCATGTGCCCAGGACATTATGAGAGTATTTTATGAACTTCTACATTGCCAGCCTCATAGAAAAATGCATAAAAGAATGTGTTTGGTGTAGCCCCAAATCTTTCTTGCTGTTACTCCAGCACTGCTCTGAACAAAAAGAAAAAATACTGAGCAGCTGCTCAGTGTAATCTGTTGTGCAAGGAATTAAAGTGGTGTTGCAAGGCCAAGGAATTAGAATAGAATAGAATAGAATAGAATAGACCAGCCAGACCAGACCAGGTTGGAAGAGACCTTCAAGATCATCGTGTCCAACCTATCATCCAACACCACCTAATCAACTAAACCATGCAACCAATTAGCTGGATTATAATCCTAAACATAGGCAACTTTGTTACGCACACAGTTCATAGAGGTGTCATTTACAGACAAAACCATTTGAGGTTGTCTCCAGTATCCATGTCTGTTACATAGTAAACCTGTTTGATTGCATCTGCTATTTTTTTTTTCTCCTGCTGCTGCAGCTGGGCACACTGTTGCAGAAGAGACTTCTCCCGGAATAGATGTGGAAATTTACTGTACTGTTAGTTCCTGTATGGAAGGAGTTATATCCAATAATTTTGTTAGTTTCTACTTCTCTCTGCAAACTCAATAAACAAATTAGTATTTTAAATAAGTACTGATGAACCACAGAAAGTAATGATTCCTGCTACAGCCTTAGAGCTGGACTACGGCAGGACTGGAGAGTGCGGGAGCCTCCTTGCCCTGCCTGATTCTGTAATGCAATACAATACACCAGGTTGAAAGAGACCTTCAAGATCAACACATCCAACCCATCAACCAACCCAACCCACCTAAACAACTAAACCATGGCACCAAGCACCCCATCAAGTCTCCTCCTGAACACCTCCAATGAAGGTGACTCCACCACCTCCATGGGTAGCTGATTCCAATGGACAATTAATACAATAATAATAATACAATAATAATACAATACAACAGGTTGGAAGAGACCTTCAAGATCATCACGTCCAACCCATCAACCAATCCAACCCACCTAAAATACAATACAGTACCATACAGTACAATACAGTACAAAAGAGTACAATACAGTACAATACAGTACAATACAACCCACCTAAACAACTAAAAAAAACCTAAACCTGGCACCAGCACCCATCAAGCCTCTTCTTGAATACCTCCAATGAAGGTGACTCCACCACTTCCACAGGCAGCTGATTCCAGTGGGCAATCACTCTCTCAGTATAGAACTTCTTCCTAACTTCAAGTCTAAACCTGCCCTGGCGCAGCCTGAGACTGTGTCCTCTTGTTCTGGTACTGGCTGCCTGGGAGAAGAGACCAACCTCTGCCTGTCTACGATCTCCCTTCAGGTAGTTGTAGAGAGCAATAAGGTCAACCCTGAGTCTCCTCTTCTCCGGCCTTGCAAGGCTCAGCAAGTCTCCAAACCAGCATTAACAGGATGCCCTGGGTCCTCTGCCTAACACAAGCCATTGGCCACAAGTAATTGGCCATTGGAATGTGCTGCCTAGGAAGGTGGTGGAGTCCCTGTCCCTGGAGGTGTTCAAAAAAAGGATTTGGATGTGGCACTTGGAGCCATGGTTTAGTTGTCATGGGGTGTTAGGTATTAGGTAGTAGGTTGGACTTGATGATCTCTGAGGTCTTTTCCAACCTGGTTGATTCTATGGTATACTTTTCCCCACTAATTTTAAAACTATTTTTCCCCCCTGTGATTAATGCTGTTCCAAACACATAATTTTCCTCGTTAAACATAATGCAGTGTTAATAGCATTTATCCTAAAATGTACACAATTATAAAACTCCAACCACAGGAAATCCGTAATCACAGCTCCTACTTAATTCTCTTATAGCAACAGGTTTAATGAGCACTGATGTTTCTACTTGGTAGCAAATTGTCCAGGAACCCATGAGGTATGGGGCTGGTAAGTAAGTGTTATCTCCTCTGACTCCCCCTAAGAGCATGACTAATACTGCCTCATTACCACAGAATTGCTCTTGGCATTGTAAGAGCTTCCTGACAGGAGAGACATGTCATGCCTGTTCTTGGTAAACACAATACTTGGAGATTGTTTGCTCTGGAGGGTCCTGTCATTCTTTAATGACAAATGGAGGGACTACGTGAAGGGATCCTTATATTTGTGATTGTTTTGTCTTGAAGCTGCTTTTCCTCTGTCTCCTTGGCCCTGTGCACTGGGCAGCTATAGTATTAAGCCTCATCAGACCTGGTTTATGTGGTGTATCAGGATACATGCAACTAAGATTATTTGCTTGAGGTTTACCCTGTGTCTGTGTTACCAGTTTCTGTCTCAGAAACCTTATGCTCTGGTGTCACGAGCAGGATGTGTTACCTGCTCTCTGTCTCACACTGTTCTATTTCTTTCTGATACAGCATGTTTTTCAAATTATTTTCCCTGAGTGTAAGTCTTAAGTTATAAAGAATCCATCACATATGCAGTGAGGTTTTCCAGTTGTTAGCTACACACTCTGTAGCAGTTGGGTTTTGGTTTGTTTGTGATTTTGTTTTTTTGTTTTTTAATTATTCTTATCACCGGTCAGAACTTACATATACTCCATCAGGAGCTTACAACAATAGTTCATTAAGAATTTCAACCACCAAATCTCAGTATTTTTGTGTGCTAAATGAATGAAGACTCTGCTTCTGTCACAAGCATCTCCCTATGGAATGAAGCCTTAGCTGAGGATCCAGGGTAAGGGTTTAGTGGGCTGCAGGTGTGTTTCTAGATCCCAAAACATCTTCACATTAGTTTTACTGACTACCATCCTACTTCACTTGAAGGTTCCAGAGGTTTATAGATTTGGTTTATACATTTGCAATATTAAAATAACTTATGGTTCAAGAAATACAAATTATCCTGGATTCTACTCCTAAGACTACCCTCTGTTTGGCCTCTCATAGCCTCATGTTCTCTTCTGCCCCTCCCTTCTGTCTTAGAGTCAGGCAGTGGCAGTACTCTTGCATGAGGAACACGAGGAAATGAACTTTTTCTTGGGTCCATTGGCCACCGGACTTGTATCTTTGTGAGCTTGAGTTCTAAAGTCAGGCTGCATGAATGTGGGTCTCTTTTGAACATGTTTTAACATAGTATGCCCAATTAATTTTTCTGAACGCTAAGGGTCTCTGCTTCAGCGAAATTGGTTTTAGACTCTGATTGCTGGGGTCAGAGTGGCTGGAGAGCGGCCAGGCAGAGAGGGACCTGGGGGTGCTGGTTGATTGTAGGCTGAACATGAGCCTGCAGTGTGCCCAGGCAGCCAAGAGGGCCAATGGCATCCTGGCCTGCATCAGGAACAGTGTGGCCAGCAGGAGCAGGAGGTCATTCTGCCCTTGTATACAGCACTTGTTAGGCCACACCTTGAGTACTGTGTCCAGTCTGGGCCCCTCAGTTCAGGAAGGATGTTGACTTGCTGGAACGTGTCCAGAGAAGGGCAACAAAGTTGGTGAGGGGTTTGGAACACAAGCCCTATGAGGAGAGGCTGAGGGAGCTGGGGTTGCTTAGCCTGGAGAAGAGGAGACTCAGGGGTGACCTTATTGCTCTCTACAACTACCGGAGGGGAGATTGTAGACAGGCAGAGGTTGGTCTCTTTTCCCAGGCAGGCAGCACCAGAACAAGAGGACACAGTCTCAGGCTGCGCCAGGGGAGGTTTAGACTGGATGTTAGGAGGAAGTTCTATGCAGAGAGAGTGATTGCCCATTGGAATGGTCTGCCCAGGGAGGTGGTGGAGTCACCATCATTGGAGGTATTCAGGAGGAGACTTGATGGGGTACTGGGTGCCATGATCTAGTTGTTTAGGTGGGTTGGATTGGTTGATAGGTTGGACACGATGATCTTGAGGGTCTCTTCCAACCTGGATTTATTGTATTATTGTATTGTATTGAACAACATGAAATTAAATGACTGGCCCTGCAACGGAAGAAGATAAGGTTTCAACTATAAAGCTGTTTAGACTTATTGCCTAGCTATGTAGAACTACCTGCTTTACCTGCTCTGCCTTACTCATCTATATCTTGGCTTGCAAGAAGAAATTAAAATCTTTTAGCTCAGGGCTTTGGGACACAGCATTTACAATAGACCAACCTTACTTAATGTTGTATTTTGGAATTCAGTTGCAGACCAGCATTAAGCTGAATGGTCTTAGTGGCTGAAGTGCCTCTTGCAAGTTCTGTTTTATGTGAAAAGACTCTAAGATGACTGTGTGATGCTAAGTAAAGCATTATGGGTAAGACATCCAGTGTCCACTCCAGAAATGCAACCCTGACCTGACCAAAAAAAAACCCTTCAGAACAGATACACTTGATGTATCCATTAGCCTTATACAGAGGCTGTGCTGTGGTTTTGTGAATTATGAGAGGCCTCGAGCACAAGCCCTACAAGGAGAGGCTGAGGGAGCTGGGATTGTTTAGCCTGGAAAACAGGAAGCTCAGGGGAGACCTTATTGCTCTCTACAATGACCTGAAGGGAGGTTGTAGCCAGGTGGGGGTTGGTCTCTTCTCCCAGGCAACCAGCACCAGAACAAGAGGACACAGTCTCAAACTGTGCCAGGGGAAGTTTAGGCTTGAGGTGAGGAAAATGTTCTTCACAGAGAGAGTTGTTAGCCATTGGAATGTGCTGCCCAGGGAGGTGGTGGAGTCACCGTCCCTGGAGGTGTTCAAAAAGGGATTGCACGTGGCACTTGGTGCCATGGTTTAGTCATGAGGTCTGTGGTGACAGGTTGGACTTGATGATCTTTGAGGTCTTTTCTAACCTTATTGATTCTATGATTCTATGTATGTTTGATTGCTAGAGTTTAAATTTAAACTTCAATTTGTACCACTCATAATATAAAAAGCAGCATGCACAAGAAAATGTGTATTATACAAGATTAAAAATGCTCCTGCTGGTGTGTCTTTCAAAGACCAGATCCAAAAGTAGAAGATACAAGCTCAGTTCCTCCTGAATACCAGCAAGGTTTGATTAGGATAAGGTTTGGTTGGAGTAAGGGTTTTCTAAATTTTTTTTTTCCTTTCTAGTTGTGTTGTATCAGCTGAATGCTAACTAAGAGTTCGTTTTGATTTCCAGATAGATACAGAGATTCTTTTCATCTTTAGCCAAAGCTTTTACCTCAATTGGCCGTCAGAAACCCCATGTCTTACACCAGAGTGCTCAGGCTTTGTTACTGACTTACAGTCTTTGATGTTTGCCCTGTGGCTCTTGAGCTCTGAGCCTTGCCCCTTTCCTGAAATCTCGTTTCGGTTCTGCTACTGTGGTTTTCTGAGAACCATGATGCTTCAAATATTAAATGAATTTAGGTAAATACCTTCCCTGTGGCTAGAGTGAGAGAATCTTAGGGCTCTCATGTGTTTAGTTCATCATACTGTCCAGCAAAGTTGCACCCCTACCACAAGATTATTTTCTTAGAGGCTGGATCTCAACACAGGTAACACAATGTGGGCATTCCTATCAGGGCTGTGACCATCTTACAGCCAGCTGAAGTGCTCACTTTGCCAGCACAGCAGAATCCCTGGACTATGGACCCGAAATCTCTGTTTTCTGTTTCTTCTGGGGAAAAAAGGAACAAGGTTTACAAATGTGTCTAGAACATCCAAAAGAAAGGTTATTTATGTCAAGGGATTTCAGGAATTTATTTATCTCAGCTCCTAATGGTGCTCTCTGTGCAGATTTCTGCTATAAGTGTTAGGAGAAAGCATTGGTTACATTTGTGATGAGGTTGTTCTGGAGAATACAAAATCACCATTCCATTTGGCTTTATGTAAAAATCAGGTTCTGCCAGGCACCTAAAGTTGCTGTATTGCATGGTTCCAGACAATGATATTACTAAGGAATAATTAGCAGAAATATTTTGCTAGTAACGTTTGTGTGGTACAAAGAAGTAAGGCAAGGTAAGATAGCAAATGCTATGTTACACACTTTATACATTTCAGCATGGTCATCAAATGTCTCTCTAGACAAACATAATGGCAAGGAAACATGGTTTACAGAGGTGCTAGTTTGTGGTCCCCCTCGTCTATCATTAATTAAATGGAAAATGACTAGTCCACTACTGCTGTCAGAATGTCAATATAAAGAGCTGGCTGAACAAAACCCAAAGCAGATGACAATGCAAAACCTGAAAAAAATTCATATGATGGAGAAGAAAGGCTGGAAATTTTGTTCTCCTGACTTCAAACATAAAACCAAGGAGGCTCATAATGAAGTTAGAAATTATCAAATTTAAAACTGACACCAAATTGGGGTTTTTGTGCTATGTATAATTAGATCATGAAATTTACTGCTACAGGATGTTATTGGAGCCAAGAATTTCATGTGCTGGGACAAACCAGCTAAATAAATAAAGAAATCTAGTTTCCAGTGACATAAACCAGAAGAAATATTGACCTGCCTACTTCAGATCTTACAGCAATATTCAAATTATTTAATACACAGTTTTGGAATCAGAAAGTCTTATTACTGCATTCTTAGATTTCCTCCCAGAGACTTGATGCTGGATGGTCTTAGGGATGAGACTCTGAGGTAGATTGATACCCAGTCAGATTCAGCGTGGCAGTTCCTGCTTCCTCATGTCAATTAAGTTACAGTAAATAATCAGTCTGACTCCTACTGCCTGTAATCAGATCTTTGAGTTCCTTGTTCAGTATGATGTAGGCTAACCATGGAAAGATGCGGATGACCATTGCTTGTTAGAATGTTTACTGATTTGGCACAGGACTCCACAGGGCTGAGGTAAGTGTTGGATTTTTTTTAAGTTGGTGCAGGACATAACACTTCACAGCAGAGGCATTTCCAGCTCTCACTTTTTAGCCAGAAATGTGCAAAATTTTGCATTCTGATATTTCATAGTCTTATATAGTCTTTCACACAATTTTCCTTGTTTTTCTTCATTAATTCGCTTCCTTCATTTGCGTATCCAGCCCTGGTCAGGTCTTTTGACATCTCTGCTGGGCAGGCTAGATTATCTCAATTCAGATAAGCAGCTGTTATTTTCTCTGTGTGCTACTTAAAAGGTTGTGATAAAATTCTAAGAATAGCCATATTAGGACAGACTAAAGGGGAAGCACACACAGTGCTTCTGTATGATATCCTCCCAGCTTCCAACTATTGTCAGCTAAAAAACATTCAGAGCTAGATTTGATTCCTACATCAATATTCATTTACATGCAGTACATCTCTCTTCCTTAAACTTGTCCAAACACTATCTGAATCTATTTAAACTTTTACTGTCAACAACATTCTTTAAGATATATGGAGCTTAACAACTCACCCATGAGGGCTACTGTCTTTGATTTGTCCTGACCTGGTTGCCAGTGTCATCAGATGCTCCAAAAACACTTGTATTGCTTCGAAGGGATGTTAAACAAAACTGATGTTTTTCTACCCAGTCCAGGCTGCTACACATTACACAGACCTTTAATCCTCCTGCCCCTTGCCATTTCTTTTGTAGAGTGAAGACTCCCAGCTTACTTAGTTGGTCTTGATATTGAAGCTGTTTTATACCTTTCATCATCCTCGTTGTCCCTCTCTGACACTTTTCCAGTCCTACACACATTCCAAGATGTCCCACTTCTAGTCTAAATTAAAATATAAACCAGGTTGCACTTGCTCCATTTCAGAGTGGTGTCCATGAGGTCATATGGCAAAATGAAAACAACAGGATAGAAGAGATTGGCACAGAGAAACAAGCTGGTATTATCTACTTCAGGTGCCAGCAGCTTCTTTTCCTGTGCAACTGGGATGCTTTGCTTTTGTGTTTGTTTGTTGTTGTGTTTGTTTGTTTGTTTGTTTGTTTGTTTTCTTTTATTTTCTTCCAGGGATTAAAGGAAGAATAGGAGACAAAGTTCCCTGCTAGACAGTGAAGAGTAAACCCTTTAGAAAGAGTATTTGCTTCAGGGAATGATTGCTGTTCTTCTGGAAGATGGAGAGGCAGATGCCAAATATCTTCCTGGTATTAACGATCCCTTAGAGCAATGAGCTTTAGCACACTGTAAGCTAATGGGCGAAACTGCTGAATAATCATGCCTGTAAGGCTATGACAAGAACTCCTCACTAAAAGGTCATTTAAGACCACCCTCACAAAATTTTACAAGCTGGAACACAGGAGGTTCCACTTCAGTGTGAGGAGACAGTTCTTCACAGTGAGGGTGATGGAACACTGGAATAGGCTGCCCAGAGATGTTGTGGAGTCTTCTTCTCTGGAGATTTCCAAAACTTGCCTGGATGCATTCCTGTGTGTCCTGCCCTAGGTGATGCTGCTTTGGCAGTGGAGTTGGACTCAATGATCTCTAGATGTCTCTTCCAATCCCTAACATTCTGTGATTCCGTGACATCTCCATGGAATACTAGGTTGGAAAGGAACCTCAAGAATCATCTGGTCCAACCTTTCTTGGTGAAAGTACAGTCTAGACAAGATGGCCCAGTACCCTGTCCAGATAAATCTTAAAAGTGTCTGATGTTGGAGACTTCATCACATCATTGGGGAGATTATTCAATGGCTGGTAATTCCCACTGTGAAAATTTTTCCTCTTGTGTTCAATTAGGATGTTCCAAAGAACAATTTGTAGCCACCAACCCTTGTCTTTTCCATGTGATTACTTCTAAAAAGGAAGTCTCCATCTTCTTTGTAGCAGTCCTTTAAATGCTGGAACATGGTGAAAGGGTCTCCCTTAAGCCTTTTGTTCCTCAGGACTGAACAGACCCAGTTCTCTCAGCCTTCCCTCATATGGCAGGCTTGCCAATCCTCTAATAATCTGTGTGCTTTCAGCAAAGCATTCTTGGAAAACTCCCAGTACTCACTAGCTCCTTTATCTTCCATAAAAGCTTCCTATGGAATCCCTCCCAGCTGAGCTCTGAGCAAACTGAAGTTTGCTCTTCAAAAATCTAAACCCTTTGTCTTACTGTTAGCTTTGGCATGTTCAGCAGGATCCCAAACTCCACAGTATTGTGATTACTGCAGCCTATTAACTCACTAAGATAGTACAGAGCAGGTTTTCTTGTTCTTTTTTGAGCAGCAAGTCCAGCAGCACCTCATTCCTGGTTGACACATTGAATATTGGTATGAGGAAGTAGTCCTCTATGCATTAGAAGAATTTGATGGATAACATGTGTGCTGCTGTATTGTTCTTCCAACAAATGCTTGGATAGTTGAAATCACCTGTTAGAACCACATCATGTTGATCTGAAGGTTGCTTAAGTGACCCAAATATTGCTTTGTTGGCCTTATCATCTCGGTTTGGAGGTTGGCAGCAAATGCAAGATCCTCCCTGGAGATAAGCTGTCTGATCTTGACCCAGAGGCATTCAACAGGGCTTCCATAAATGCCGTAGTTGACTTTCATACATTCAAAGTTTTCCTTAATAGACCATGAGTCTTCCACCTCTTCTTCCCTGCTTGTCTTTGTGAAACAGCATTTAGCTGTCCATTGAGATCCTCCATTCATGTGAGCTGTCCCACTAAGTTTCATTGTAATGCTTTTATCACAAAATAGTAGCCTTCTGTCAAGCAGTGTGAAGTTTCCTGGGTAAGAGTGAGAAACTCTGTTGTAAAGATATGCAGATAAGAATATATTTCCTTTCCCTGTTCTTTCCTTCAACATTTGAGGGTTTCAAAATGTGAAGAATGAAAAAGACAAAACTGTATAGAATAGAAATATAAATTCTAATGCCATCCAGAACGTGACATTTTGGAAGCATTTTAAATCTATTGGTTTACAAGAGAGGACAAAGCCAGGAATCAGCTCAGTGTTAGCATATTAATAATTTATCTTTGAGAAAATGCACTCAAGAGAAAGGCATTTAAAGATCAAACAGCTTATTTGCTGTCTCTCACAACACAAGTCATCCTTTCGTTCCATTCTTTTTGTATAGTGCAGCTGAATATTAGCTCTCACACTCTCCCAATTCCCAGGCTCTCAACTAAACCCAAGTTAGAAAATTTCAGATTAACTCATTTGCAGCAAAACAAATATCCAACAAACAAAAAACCCCAAAACCCGAACACCCCCCCCCCCCCGCCAACCAAACAAGAGAAGGCAAACAGAATAAATATAGCTGGTTTTCATGTGTCTGTTGTAGTCCTAGACACGTGAACAAAAATTGGAGAATACTCTTTTAGCTGCCCAGTTTTTAGGACTGCTTCTTTTCCTTCTTTTCTCCCCAGGGAGACCTCTCTCACAGTTTTAACTCATTTCTAGCAGTTTTATTTTCCTGCTCTACTGGCTTTGTGACTCCAGATGCTGTCAAGGTCTAGCAATTTCCATGCATTACACTTCCTTGCTGTACTGAGACAGCAGCGCTGCCACACCTGGGCAACAAGGGCACACGTTTGGCTGTTTCCTGCTTTTCAACGATTTTCGAAACTTAATGTCTCGAATAAACGTGGCCTCTCCACGATGCTTGCTGAAAACTCCCTCCGGCAGATAGTCCGGGCCCCCCTACCCCGCACAGGCTGCCTTCGGTGCTTCGACTCTCGGGCCGCGCCCCTACCGGGGATCCCCGGCAACGATCAGCTTTAGCGTACTGAAAGAGAGGAATAAAACTTGGACACGGTTTGTAACAGAAGACCATAGCGACCAAACTCTCTGTTCTCCAGATCCTCTGCCCCCTGGCCCATTGCCAAACAAAAGCTCTGCCTCCCCAGGCGGGGAGCAACTGACAAACAGCAACGGCCACCGCCCTCCCTGGCACCTCCCATGCACTACAACTCCCATGATGCCCGGCGGTGGCAGGGCTGCGCCCGGAGGTGCACGCACAGCCTTCTGGGGGCCGCGCCGTGCGTGGGGGCCGGCGCCAATGGCGGCAGGCGGAGGGGGAGGTTGACGGGTGCAGTTGCCTGTCGCGCTCATTCATCGCCGACGCTTTCACCGGCCTTTGCCCTCCTTCCCCCGCCGTTATGGAGGCGCTGATCCCCGTCATTAACAAGCTGCAGGACGTGTTTAACACGGTGGGGGCTGACATCATCCAGCTGCCGCAGATCGTGGTGGTGGGCACACAGGTGAGACGAGACAAGGCGCGGCGAGTCAGACCAGGCCGGGGTCGGGGAGCGGGCGGTGTGGGCTCTTACCGCCGTGAGGGCAAAGTCGAGGCGTCTATCGCTCCTCCGGTGCTACTGACCCGCGGTCGTCTCCGCCAAGGGCACAGAGGGACGCGACTAACGGAGGGTGGCAGGGACGGGCGGACACCCGCCAAAGCCGCCCTTCTCTGCCTACGTTCTCCTTCCCTCTTTCCTTCCTTCGTTCCGTCCCCGGTCTCCTTTGCTTCCCCACCATTTGCAATGGGAGTGCCCCTTCCACCGCTCTCCCTCCCCTTTGCGCTTCAAGCGGCCAAGGAGCACTCGAGGGCTGCCAGAAGGGCCAGCCCTGCCCCTCCCGTGGCCCCGCGTCAACCCCCAAACGCCGGAGGTGTGGGTGGCACCGCCCGCTCAGGGGCCTGCTGCTTCAGCGTGACCGTCATCTCTATTCGGTGACTTCCCATCTCTGACAGCCGCCGTGAAGTGGGGGCTGAGTGAAAGGGATGTGGTAGTGAAAAGGCATCTTGCCGGCGTGGATCGTTTTGCCTTGCTGCAAGTTATTCTGCCGCTTGAACCTCTTTGTCTTAGCTGATGATGGGGAATGAAGGTGAGATGTGAAGCCAGACTTTCTGTTGACTGTAACAGTTAAAAGAAGTTCGTGCCCCAGTCGATAATGTTGCTGCTGGGCTCAAAGATAGCTCAGGCCCATTCAGATCTATTCAAACGGGATGCTGTTCTTCAGCAAAACTTTTTGGCAGCAGGACATGTGTGAGCAGAACTGTAGCTGTTGTAAGGGAATTGAAATGTTAAACACAACTGTAACTCAAGTTAATGGATCCTTCTTTGTTTCTGTGAAACTAACAGTGTTTATTGAATGTGTGATGTTATTTGATTGTGTGTTACCTAAGACAGTAATACTGACAACTCTGCTATCAGGTGTTTCATTATATGACTTAAAATATATGAGTTATATGTTTAAGGCTTGCACATTGCTGAAGCTTCAAATGGGCTTGCTCAAAGTTGTCCACAGTGTTGAACTGATTGTAAGGTCATCAGCAGTCTTTCTTTGTCTTACCAAGGTGAATCAGATAGATTCACTGAGTTTGTCAGCCACTTTATGAGATAGATTTAAAATACTCGAGTTGGGTGGGAGAGGCTTTGCACTGGTAAGCTATATTAGGTACTTGCTATTTCTGTAGATGGTAGAGGCTTATCACTTTATGAAGACTCCTTTACATTAAAAATCTCATTTGCATGAAAAATCACACAGGCAAGCAACTAGTGAAATTTAAATTGATATTTTAAAATGACTTTTCAGGTGTATGTTTCTATAGTATTTTTGCTCGGTCTTCAGTTAATGCTGTTTTGGGACTTCAAATAGGAAGGTGTAGTTTGCAATATCTAACAGACTTTTCTGTTGGATGCTTCATCTGAAGGAGCTGTTAGCCTCTGTGATTTGCTCTGAGATGAGCATCACATTTATTTCTATTTGGAATAAGTATCACGATTCATATGTCAATGCTAAATGAATTTTTATTGCTAAGGAGGAAGGTTTCTTGATCTGATAGATAGCCTGAGCATTTGAATAATTCTATTCTGTTAGTCTAAACAGTTGGGATGGTAATTTGCCTGTTTAGCTTCCTACTGCTTTCAACTTCTTATGTGTGATGTTGATTGCTGGGATGAGAAGAATCTAGTGAATACTGTATCCAAAGCACCTGGTATGAGAGAGACTGGTATTGTGATCTCTAGCTTCAGATGCTCAACAGAGCTTCTGTGACCTTTTGCTGTCACAGACGGTCAGGGCAACAGAAATTCAAGCCATTTCAGCTTACTTGGTTTACTCAGTCTTTTCTACATTCTGTTGGCAAGAAACCAGTTTTAGAAGAAGAAAGTGCCAGCTTGTACCAAGCAACCCCATGTGAAGCTTTTCTTTCTCCTTGTGTTTTTATTTTTGTTTCTTTGTTGGGGTTATTTGGGGTATTTTGTTTGGTGTGGTGTGTGGTTTATATGTTTGGGGTTTTTGTGTAAGTGTGGGGTTTTTTGTTGCTGCCTTTTTGGTTTTGGGGGGGGTGGTGGTATGTGTTTCTGTGTTTTGGATTTGTTTTGGTTTTGTCCAGGGATCTTGCCTAGGATTTCAAGCAGCGGATGTAACTAGATCATAGCTGCAGTACTGGCTGGCTGGGGAGAACTTGGGTTTTATTCCAAGTGTTTTGTGAACTTCTTGGTTTGTTTTTTCTTTTGTTTTGATACCTCACATTCATTGTATCTGGCTATGGGTGTAACTGTTTACTGTTTTCCATCCCTTCCTCCTGTGGAATCATGCTGTTACTGTTCTGGTGTCTGTAGTGGACAAGCAGCAAAGTGAGGCTGACATTAATTAGCTATTTACATTTATCAGACATAAGTTTTGCTGCTAATGTTCCATAATGCAGACTTTTGGGGCTGTGCTGTTTACTTTTTCAGATGGGCCCTCTCAGTGTCTAAACAGCTATACTTTTTAGGTCCTGAGGGCCTCTCTGATTGGAAGGATGGCATTTTCACTGTCTTATATGCAGACTTTATATGAATTAAAATAAAAATAAAGATCAAATAACTTTGTTGCCTTTAATCTTGGCAGAATTTTAATATACAGAAAAATAAATTGCACCTGTTTTGTTTGCAAGTGCCCAGTTATTTTGTAAGTGTAGAGAGAATACACGATCATAGATGGATGTGAATTGAGTGGCATGCTTTGTTCCGTATTTTTTCCCCCACTAGTTTTCCATGCTTGGTGCTAGAGTTCTTTTCATCTTCTGATTGGCAATTGTTTTTCTTGGAGAACCTGTATTTTGATTAGAATGCATGAATCTTTTACCCACAAGGGATAGTGCAAAGTAAATGTTTGCAGGAAAATGAAGCATAAGAGTATTAAAGGAGACAGCCCTAGCGAATGTGTTTGGGAATCTGGAGAGAAAGAAACTGTATAGTTCTTGGAAAAGGTTTGTTTATATGTCAGACAGTTAATTAACTTTCTCTTAACTTTTCATTATTTTACAAATCTTTGTTACTTAGAACTTGTTGAATCTGAAGATACAAATTGGCTTGGTTTTGATTTAATTTTACTGAAAAAAAAAAGGCTATGAATGTAGTATAAGCAATATTATTTAAGGTAGGTCTATCTGGCTTTGAAATGTGGGTGTTGAATACCCTAGTTCCATGATCTAACTTAGAGAAGTCTGTATTTGTCATTTCTATTTACATGAGGCATTTTTTTTTTAAGTGAATTACTGGAGGACTTTGAGAATTGATGTGCTGAGAAAGAATGCACTCACAAATCTTTCAGTTGTTTGGTGTGTATCTACATTTAGACATGGTGTAAGTACAGCATTCCTGAAAAATATTTACTGAACTGTGTAGATTCTTGCTCTCCTTGCTGCTTATACGTGTTATCTTTTGTGGAGGCAGTTCTTGGGGCTTCCAGTTTCTTCCCAACTGATTCAGAATAGAATAAACCAGGTTGGAAGAGACCTTCAAGATCATCGTGTCCAACCTATCATCCAACACAATCTAATCAACTAAACCATGGCACCAAGCACCCTATCAAGTCTCTTCTTAAACACCTCCAGTGATGGCCACTCCACCACCTCCCTGGGCAGCCCATTCCAACCAATCACTCTCTCTATGAAGAATTTCTTCCTAACGTCCAGCCTAAACCTCCCCTGGAGCAGCTTGAGACTGTGTCCTCTTGTTCCGTTGCTGGTTGCCTGGGAGAAGAGACCAGCCCCCACTTGGCTACAACCTCCCTTCAGGTAGTTCTAGACAGCAATATGGTCTCCCCTGAGCCTCCTCTTCTCCAGGCTAAGCAACCCCAGCTCCCTCAGCCTCTCCTCATAGGGCTTGTGCTCCAAACCCCTCCCCAGCTTTGTTGCCCTCCTCTGAACACATTCCAGCAAGTCAACATCTTTCCTAAACTGAGGGGCCCAGAACGGGACACAGTACTCAAGGTGTGGCCTAACCAGTGCTGAGTACAGGGGCAGAATGACCTTCTTGCTCCTGCTGTCCAGAAAAGCTCTCTATTCTAGTGAATGGGGAGTGGCCTGCATGAACAGCTGTCTTGTAATCCAAACAAGGTTTTTCACAGAAAAAAAATCTATTTTGCAACAGACTGTGGTGTGCTATGCTCGTTTCACTGCTTTGTGAAGTTGGGATCAGCCTGTTAGCTCCTCTGCATCTTTCCTGAAGTACAATTTCTTTTCGAAGAATGGCTTGCAATAATTCATCAGGCCTAATTATAATTTCAATATTCTCCTCTGGTTAGTATAAATGAGCTAGCTGTTTAGAACCAGCCTAGCATGGAGTGACCCTAGTTCACATATGAAAATTTTGCTGCAATAGCTGTTCCAACCAAAGCAGTTTCCTTGTGGAACTGCTCTGAAATTGAATGTGTGGTGACCTTTTTATTCAGAATAATTTCTGCCTGCAAAACCGGGAAGGAAAAAAGAGAAATTGCTGCTCTTTAGTTCTAGCATGCTGAAATCTTCCAAAATAGCCACTGCAAATAACTTATTTTCGAAGTACCTATCTGGGTAACATTCCTATGGATGAGATCCCAACAGAAGTGCATTACCTTACGTTTCCCAATGATAGATTTTTTTTAAATAAAAACCTTATCTGCGTATATATTGCTTGTATGACAACAAAATGGCAAACTTAACCACTATTTTGCCTCTGATGTCAAAGAAGATATATTGCTTAAGAGAATTCTTGAGGAATTACTATGTCTCACTGGGAAATCTCATAATTAGTAATTTCTTGTACCTGCTGGAGAGAGTCCCAGCAGAGATCTGCAAGGATGACTGGGGGACCTGAACATTTTGCCTGTGAAGAAAGACTGAGAGAACTGGGGCTGCTTAGTCTTAAGAAGAGAAGGCTGATGGGGGATCTTAACAACTTCTATAAATAACTGAGTGAGAGGGGCGTCAACATGAAGCTGATACTCTCTTTTCAATGGTGCCAGTGATAGGACAAGAAACAACGGGTACAAGGTAGAACACAGGAGGCTCCTCAACACGAGGAGACACTTCTTTACAGCGAGGGTGATGGAGCCTCTGGCTGCCCAGAGAGATTGTGGAGTCTCCTTCTCTGGAGACTTTCAAAATCCACCTGAATGTGTTCCTGTGCAACCTGTCCTAGGTGTACCTGTTTTGGCAGTGGGGTTGGACTCACTGATAACAAAACAAGCAGTATGCTGCTATAGCCTATTCTCCTAAAATTTCTATGGTACCCTTTGCCATCAATATTAGTCTCTTTCTCCATCTGTTGTTATGAAGGACTGATTGAACTGAATTTGTGTTCTGAACAGCCTCACACACCCTCCACTTCATCCCACGGGCAGAAAAGGATCAGCTTTGTGTTTACTGCTTTCCTTACAGTGTTCCCAGACAGTTCTTAATCTGGGCCCCATCCACATCCATTACCAAGGAGTGCGTCATTAGATACCGTATTGTGTTCTGAGAACAGATTGCTTTAATAAGGGAACCTAATGCAATTTGAAACAAATTTCCTGATGTGCAGAGTACTGTAGTATCTCATCTATTGCCTTACTTCACATTTACAAAAGATCCAGATTGTTCCTTCTGCATCCCAAGACAATTGTGGGAGCGGTGTAAGATGTGGTGGTTTAGTTCTGTGCATAGTTTGTTGTGACCATCTCATCTTTCTGGAATACCACAGTACTGTTGCACAGTAGTGTGCAACAGCTTGTCCCATGGATTTTGGCTTCTTGCCTTGATGAAATTCTTGATCAGGACTTACAGCTATTTATTGTTATTCCTTCTCTACTTGGATTATATGTTCTTCATCTGTCTCATTTCTAGCCCTTTGAGACTGAGTGATCATTCTACATGTGTATAACAAATCTTGCTCAAGAGGTGCTAAAAATATTTCTAGTAAATGAAACTTTGGTGGTTTTGTTACTGTGTGTGTGTGTTTGTTTTCTCAGTGCATTTGATGAACCTTTATCATAGCTCATTTCATTGAGCAGGCATTCCACTTGTTTTGAATACAAAATTTAAGTAGTTTGTTGTTTGTCACTCTTGAGACTTGTTTTTTTCACATTCTGTAACATCAGTAATTCTTCAAAGCAGGAGCTCTCTCACAGAGGCTTCCAGAGTTGGGTCATGCTTTGGCCAGATTGTTATGCTTCGGTGAGATTTCACTGCCCGATGTCCTGCAATAGGCTCCTTGCATGGGAGGTACCCAAAGTTGATTGGAGAAGATCAGCTGAAGAAGAAAATTATTAATTACTTTCTAGGGTAGCCTTTTGAAGCAAAAAAAAATCTTAAGCTGTCTTTCTATTCCTGTGACTCTGTCCTTCCCCCAATTTTTTCTAGCCAGTTGGTCTCACTGCTGTCAAATTTTACTCAGATTTACTTTGAAAAATGTGAATAATCTGCACTGGTTGGTTAGTCACCTATTGAGTCAAATGACAGTCTTGATGAAATGGCATTTTTCTCTGCCATAAAGCCCAGATATATAGTAAACTGTTAGAAGAAAAGAAGGCTGTCATTTTCAAGTTTTCTAGGGATTTGGCCTTGTATTTTAATATTTATTTTGTTCGACACACAAGTCCTGTTTCAATATGCTATAATGTTCTCCTGTAATAGGTTCCTGGCTGGTCTTTCTCCACTAGTAGAAATGTGCTCTTTGATGTGTTGCTTGATCCCTGCTGATCTGGTTTTCATTTGTAGAAAAGTCACAGAATATGTCATTAAATGTATGTTATTTTAAATACATTCAACACTGCTTTTGTTTAATGTTACACTAGGTTATGTACTCATTTTATGATGTACTTGAGATCACAAATCTGTTCTTTCATAACTGGTAAGCTGAATTGAGATTCTGTGGCAGTAATGCGCATTGTAACTGCCAGAAGCATCTGTTGGGTTTGTTGTTGTTGTTTTTCTTTAAGAGAATTGTTTGGTAGAATTATAGTAGCATTAATAGTGAATCATGTCCTAGGTGAGGGCAATGATTGTCCGAGCAAGTTTTCTCGTGGTGTGCCCATGATGACTTCCCAGCTGCTGTAAATGGGAAGAGTTTAATACAGTTCTACTGAAAAGACAAAATCTTATCGGTTAGACTTTCAAAGTATTATGTTGGCATGTCTATATCTATTGTTTGTTGTTATTTTTAACATGGCAGTAATCTTGAATCATTCTTAAAATCTGTGTGATCCCAGCTCCTTCTTGGACCATCTAGCCTAATTCCACATTTTATACAAAAGTGCTGCAGGAGAACATTTTACATATAGACTCTCAAAGTGTATTTGTTATTTCAGTCTAAGTATTTCCAGCTCCTTACAGTTTGTTATTGCACAGACAGATGTTTGTAGTCAATTCAGTTGTTAAATACTTACACAGAATGGGAGAGACAGAATAAAGCAATGGAGTTTTATGTGTTTAGAGTATAAAATTATGTCTTCACTTATGAAGCTGATATAATACATCATACAAAAACCCCCACCCCTAAAGTGAAAGGAGTAGAAGAGTGCAATAGTTTAATCTACTCAAGTGTACATAGTTAATTTTGTGTAATGCTCCTGTTAGTATTAACATGGCTAGTGCGTGTTAATGCTAACAGAAGGTTAAATGCCTTACTCTGCAAGTGAGTTGTTAACTGCAAGGTGCTAAAAAAAATGACATCGTGGAAGATGTTGAATTTCCTTCTAAGCATTTTGAACAAAAATAATTTTTTTTCTTTTCCAAAATTGTTTCTGGAGAGATGAATATTTGGGATAGAAGCTGTTAACTAGGATACTAAATTGGATATGATAAGTTACGTGTTTAATTTAGCCCTGAGAGATAGATAATGCATCTATCTGCATGGATTTTAAGTACCCCAAGTTTAGACTTAGTGCAGACTTCAGTGTGTCCTTCATTACCTATGGAGTGTGGTACCGCTGCTTCAGAGGTGGCAAAGTCTGTCAGATGCTCTTTTGGACACTGTATTGCAGAGTAGAGCATTGTTTGCCGGGGTGATGAAAGCAACCTGAAACTAAAATATTACAGCTTTTTTATGTTTAAGAAAATCATGTAACTGTATTCTACTTTTCAGAGCAGTGGAAAGAGTTCTGTGTTGGAAAGTCTCGTGGGGAGGGATCTGCTCCCACGAGGTACTGGAGTTGTCACCCGGAGACCCCTCATTCTGCAGCTGGTGCACGTTTCCCCAGAGGATGGTCGGAAAACAGCTGGAGATGAAAATGGTAAGTGTGATCCCAGATTGTGTTTTGCCTAGTAAAAGAGAAATAAACTTTTAATCTTACTCAACTGAAAAGTCAGTTGTAATCTCAAAACATGAGTGTGCTTTTCAAAATGTACTTGGAAGAAAACCCCGCTGTTGTCACAGCTGTTCTATTTAGCAAATATCATGAAATAAAGATATTTTGGATATGCAAATATCTTTAATGTTTTACACTTTCCTGTTTGTTCTTAGGAAACAGTTTTGAGAAAGGCAAGCTGAAGAAATCTTTTCAGTTATAATGATTGTCCAGAGTGTAAAGAACATGATTTTCTTATGTTTCTATTCACATCCTTGTTTGCTGCATAAGTAAGGTTTTTCCTGGAGAGGATGAGAACATGAAATTGTAGAATGTTAGGAAATAGGTGAGCTCTGAATAGAGTGGAGAGAGGGAAAACAAGCCTGCAGAAGGAAAACAAAGTTGCAGTAGGTGCAAAAAAAATTTAATGGGCACATTCTGTGGCTTACACATGGTGCCTTACTGGGCTGTCCTGAGTGATTCCAAGCACACCAGGAACAAATCTTTAAATGTTCTGAAGCTGTCTAGTTTGAAGCTTGGTCTTCTGTAATGTTTGTATATTATTCTTCTGCAGATCAAGAAAGTAATCTCAGTTGTCACTTGGGAGTTTACATATTCGTTCTATGCTGACCAGTGCTCTTGACCTTAAGAAAGAGCAGCAGGCTCCTATCCGCCATCTGATAGTAAGACATATTTTAGCTGTTTGTTGTAGACAGTGGGAAGTATGCAGGCATTTGATGGTTATAGTTATTGTGTTCAATTCTTTAAAAATTGTCAAACTCTCTGCAGTATTTGTCTGCATGGAATATTTATAGCTTTCATTTCTAAAGGACAGTTATTAGTATCATAGTATCAGTCAGGGCTGGAAGGGACCACAAGGATCATCTAGTTCCAACCCCCCTGCCGTGGGCAGGGACAACCCAGTATTGCTCAGTGGAAAAGGTTTAGCTACAATTTTCCTTAGTGCTGCAAGTACAGACTAGGTAGGAATCAGGTTCATAACAATGAAGAACTTTTAGTGTTCAACCAGGGTGGCTTGCAGTGTGGGAGATTGTATAGCAACTCAGGTTGGAAATAATCTTAGCAGGTCTATAGTCCTGTCACCTCCTCAAAAAAAGGGCCAGCTTTGACCTCAAGACCAGGGTTCCTCACATTGTTTTGTTTCCAGCTGAGTCTTGAAAAATTCCAAAGGTGGAAAATTCAGAGAGTTTTTGGGCAACCTTTTAGTAATGGCACATTTTGCCTCTTTAAATGTGGCTTTATGTTACTTTCATTTTGCAGTTATAGTTTCTAGTATTTTCCAGAATGCTCTAATTCCGAGTTGTGGAATAAAGTATGATTTTTGTTCTGCTCTGCAACTTTACAGATATAAAGGATGCTTTTGTAATTGGATCAAGGAAGAGCGTTTTATGTTTTCAGTTGCATTTGATCAGATTTTAAATTTGGAGTGGGTTAATGATATTATTGCCTAAGGATGTTTGGCCCATTTAGATCTTTGGGGGGAAAATCTGTATGTAAGATGGATGTGCTGTGATCTTGATGTTCTTTTGAGAGAGAGATGGGCTCATTTGGTGAGAACCAAAAAACCTTTATGCCTTACCAGTTGCATTTGAAATGCTGTTTTCCCTCCAAAATTCAGGCAAATCAAGGTCTAAATGGTTTTGTCCAAGTGCCAGGTTCTGCACATTGGCCACAGCAACCCCATGCAGTGCTACAGGCTGGGGTCAGAGTGGCTGGAGAGTGGCCAGGCAGAGAGGGACCTGGGGGTACTGGTTGAAGGTAGGCTGAACATGAGCCTGCAGTGTGCCCAGGCAGCCAAGAGGGCCAGTGGCATCCTGGCATGCATCTGGAACAGTGTGGCCAGCAGGAGCAGGGAGGTCATTCTGCCCCTGTACACTGCACTGGTTAGGCCACACCTGGAGTACTGTGTCCAGTTCTGGGCCCCTCAGTTTAGGAAAGATGTTGGACTTGCTGGAACGTGTCCAGAGAAGGGCGATGAAGTTGGTGAGGGGTTTGGAACACAAGCCCTATGAGGAGAGGCTGAGGGAGCTGGGGTTGCTTAGCCTGGAGAAGAGGAGACTCAGGGGGTGACCATATTGCTCTCTACAACTACCTGAAGGGAGGTTGTGGACACGTGGAGGTTGGTCTCTTCTCCCAGGCAGCCAGCACCAGAACAAGAGGATACAGTCTCAAGCTGTGCCAGGGGAGGTTTAGACTGGATGTTAGGAGGAAATTCTATACAGAGAGAGTGATTGCCCATTGGAATGGGGCTGTCCAGGGAGGTGGTGGAGTCGCCATCATTGGAGGAGACTTGATGGGGTGTTTGATACCATGGTTTAGTTGTTTAGGTGGGTTGGATTGGTTGATAGGTTGGACACAATGATCTTGAAGATCTGTTCCAACCTGGTTTATTGTATTATTGTTTATTGTATTATTATTATTGTAGTATTGATCTGGTTTAGCATATCTATGTATTGTGGTGTTCCATCTGAGAAGATGGGATCAAATAGCTTGGAAGGACAAAAAAGATGGCAACTTTTTATCTTGGCTTTGTTGTCTGACACAGTAATAAGTCAATATACTATTACAGGTCATTTTTGTTTGTTAGTTGGTGGGTATGAAGGTAGGGTTGAATAAGCATTTGGAATTTCCAAGAGAGAAATTTGTCCATAGTCCAGATGAGTGATTCCTTCTTTACAAATTGAATATTGGACAGGAGAGTATCAGTCTCAGCATGCTGCTTTCTGAATGTGCTGGTAATGAACACTCTGTGTGCCGATAACATTTATGCAACTGCCTCATTTTGTGATTTGTCACCTTTATCCATCCTAATGCTTGTTCTGGATATGTACTTGTATTACATGTAAATATATCAGTTTAAACATAGTACTGGTCTGTGGTTCATAGAAGCTTAAATTTTACCTACGTCTGAGTGTTTGCATGCAGAAAACTTCCCTGTATTTAACACAAATCATAATGAATTGCTGTGCTGTTTTTTTAAGCCTTGTCTTGATGCTGATGATGATGGGCAAAAATTGTCTCTCAGTAGCTTAATTTTGGCATCTTCTGATGCACACGAGCTGCCAATAGCTTAGGCTATTTGGTTATTTTGGTGTTGTTTGATTTTTATTTTTAAATGTTTGATAATTGGGAGCACATTGGGAAAGATAGTTCAAGTGCCTATCAGCAATTCTTTCTCAGCTAACTTAAAATTTTTCTAACATGCAATATTAAAGATCATCTCTGCTGTCCTTCAAAGTCACTGATGAACTATGTGATTTCCTTGTGTGGTGGTCTCTGCAATAAATCAAGGTAGTCAGAAAATAGAAGAGAGATAAAATTTCCATTAAATAGAAGTGCTGTGTTTTCATAACATAATATTTCAGACTGATACATACATGTGTGTGGTTTGGTGTGAAAAAAATGTTCTCATTATGCTTTTATTGTTTGTTGTTATCCTCTAGTGTTTCAGCACATATAGTGTGTTTGGTGTGGTGTTACCACACTGTGGTGTTCTCTTACCAGATTGCAAAAGACTGCATTTATGAGAGAACTGGGACTGACCTTGTGAATTGTTTAATTGGTCAAATAGCTAAGCCCTATTCTGGTACCTTATCCATTTGTTAGGAAATGGAAAAGAGGAAGGAGCATACAGATGGTCAGTTAGTAAACGTTTTGTCCAAGATAGGAAGCTGAACATTGCTCAAATCTTCAACAAATAGAATTGATATGGAAAACAGGAACAGTATGGATCTGTTGTACATTAAATCACACTGTCAGCTTTTTGCTCTCAACTTAAAATAGGAATCCCTTACCTGCAGCTCCCAAGCAGTGTGGACCCCTTCATTGTACTTAGGTTTGTAGAAGCATAAGAGAAAAAGCTTTCACTCAAAAGAACTTGCCATCTAGTTAATAAGAGTCAAGGACGGAAAGGGCAGTACAACATACATAAGGGGTTAGAAGATGTGCACTTTTTTTTTTTTACCAGTTGGATTTATTTTATTTTATTTTTATTTAGGGGAAGAGAGTTAGGAAAGGATGAGGTGATGGGGTAGAAAAGCAGAGTTCAGATGGTAGTCTGCTGAGTCCAAAAGTTGTAGAGGTAATGGGAACTAGAAAGCTAGGAAAATGGGTAAGATTCCTCATGCTTTGCTAATGTTTGTCCTTTTTAGGATTTGAGACCTTCTTGTTGTCATGCTGTAAGAAATTGTCTATCATGGTAGCCTTTTATGACTTTAAACAGCTTCTTTCTGGTCCCGTTGTGTGACACAAACATTTCTACTGTTTTAGGAAGGGAGAAGAGATACATGGGTTACTGAAGTTGGTTAGCATTGTACTCTTTTTCAGCTTCATAAAGGAGTATTGCAGTATGGGAGGTAACAAGGAACAGTTTGGAGGGCACTCCTAAGAAAAATACTATAGTCATGTCTAGTTTTCAGGTCTCATTCCAAGATATCTTGGCTGCAATGACCATGAAGCAATAGAATTTAAGATCCTCAGGGCAACTAGGAAAACGTATGCCAAGCTTGCAACCCTCAATTTTAGGCATGCAGACTTTGATCACTTCAGGGATCTGCTGGCCAAAGTATTGTGGGACAAAGCCCTAGAGGGAAGAGGAGCCCAGGACAGCTGGTCAGTATTCAAGGATCACCTTCTCTGTGTCCAGGAGCAAAGTATACTGACAAAGAGGAAAGCAGGAAAGAATGCTAGGAGACCTGCCTGGATGAGCAAGGAGCTCCTGGACATGCTGGCACACAAAAAGAAACTTTACAAGGAATGGAGGAGAGGACAGCTGGAAGGGGGAGCATATAAGGAAGCTGCCTGAGCAGCAAGAGACCTGGTTAGAAAAGCTAAAGCTCAGTAGAATTAAATCTAGCCAGGGAGATCAAGTGGAACAATAAAAATTTCTATAGGTATATTAATGGTAAAAAGAAGACTAGGGAAGGTGTGGGCCCCCTCAGAGAGGAAACAGGTGAGCTGGCATCAAAGATTAAACGTGGTCTTCTCTAACTCAAGGGGAAATCTTCCCCTACATTTCCTTCTTTCTTTCTCTCAGTTAACTGATAAGGTGTGCATTCCCAACTCAAAGGCAAGACATAGCTGTTCCAAAGCTATCCAAAAACAACCCTTCTCCTACAAGCAGGTGATAAGTTACCTGAAAGTTTTGCCTGAAAAACTTCCAGAAAGTAACATAAGCTGGGGAAGACTGATTTACCAGTGAAACTTGTGATTAAAAAGCCCATTTCAGGTACATCAGAACATTGGATTTGTCAATGTTGGCTGATTAAAATATTTTTTTGTTACCTTGAGCATTCCTTCATTTTGAGTAATGCAAATACTTCCTCCTTTCCTAAAAACTCCTTTGTATTAAAGTAGAGCTCTTGAGAAATGTTTCTCAAAGTCTAAGGTGTCAGTACAGAGTTCCTCAGATAAGTGGGGCAAGAGTTTTCCTGCTGCATTTTTAAAAGCTTTTTTCTGATACACCTCAGGAGATTGCATTTATTTCTTAACTGTTTGTATTTCTTTCTTTTTTGCGTGTGCACCAAGTCTAAGGCAAAGACTAAGCCATTTTTCAGGGCTTTTTTTTTATTAAATACAGTAAAGAAATCTTTTGGCTTGTTAAACCCTTAAAAAATTTCCAGTCTCAATTGATCTGTAGATATTAACAAGTTAAAAATAAGGATAAATGTAGGGTTTTTTAATAATTATTTTTGTCTTTAATGGATCCAGAATATGTAATGATGACAAACCTTTGACTTATCTATGTGAGCAAGACATTAAAATCATTCTACAGAGGTACTTGGCTTTCCAGACCTTGCAGTTTTGTGCCAAACAGCACGGGCCAGAAACGCGTTCCCCAGTTTGTTTTGATTCCTGCACTTCCATGGTGCTATACTGGCACTGCATAAAAACAGAGTTGTGAACTCATCAACTCTTCAGGAAAAAAGTGTGGGTGGTTGGTTTGTTTGTTTGTTTGCTTTTAAATCAGATTTCAAAAATATTTTGAGACAATTCAAAGTTGAGAAGACCAATAGCTAATATTAACTCTTCTCAAATCTCTCATAACTTCCATAATTGTTTTGTTGTTTGGCTGGGTTTTTTTAACTGAGCATTAGAAAGATTGGTGCCAAACCTCAGACCTTTTTTTTTCCCCATGCAGTAATATTATTTCCAGTGACATTTAAAAACATTTTTTAACTCTTCATTCCTTACTCTTTCTCATTCTTGCCATGAGTAAATGATGAGAAACCTATTTTGCCAAAGAAATTCAGCTTTGAGTAGCCTGGTGGTGCAGATAGAAAGCTGTGATCTGTTGGAATTAGGTGAACAGCAATAATAAAGTCATCATCAAGTAAACTTTAATGTAGAGAATATCTGATTAACATGCATCAGTGTTTAAATCTTATTTCTGTGCATATTAATATGTTACACATATTCATCAGTAGTAGAATAGCATGCACATCTCTCTAAATGCATTTGTGATCTTTGTAATACAATCTGCTACTGAAAGTTAATAAAATGCCATGTTAAATATGATGAGAAAAAAATTAAACATTCAATGCTGTTTCTCTTTAACTGCAGACCCTGCTACATGGAAAAATGCAAGACACCTTTCTAAAGGTTGCCTTTATCCACTTGCCTTTGCTCCCTATGCATAAGAGTGCATGCCTATACACTAAACCACATACATTTCATGCCACTTTGTTGTTGATTACACTTTTACTTTTACACTTTGCTACCGTGTTGATTATTTTGCTGAGTCTTGTGATATGGTTGATTTTTAGTTTTTTGACCTTGTTGCACTAGAATGAAATGATTTTTACTTTTCTCCTGTGCTGTTGCTGCTTCATAGATTTTTCTGCACCTTTAATTCCCAAATACTTAAAAAACACCCTCTAAAAACCTTGATCCATCAGTAGCTTGAAATTCAACTTGAGTGGAATAAAAGTTTTGACATCAAGATGGTAGGTAAGCAGCGTGTTTGCGAACTAGCCAGATTTCATGTGGAATATTCTTCTAGAGCAGATTTCTATATCAAGGAGCAGAGGGAAAATGACCACAAACTCAAAATTTATCGCTAATACTTGGAAACTTAGATGTGAAAGTGTGAGTATCTCACAGTATGAGTCAAACTGCTGCCTGTGTTCCAAAGCAGGAATTGCCAAAACCTCCTTTGCTGTTTTTTGGGACTGCTCTTGAATAGCTCTCAAGTACTTCAGTTATGACTGACAAGGGTTAAGACAGATTTGGGAAGAGACATATTCTCCTAAGACTTCATTGTTATGCAGAATTCTTACCTTTTTTTTCTGTTTGCTTGGTTATCATTCTACAGGTTTTTCTAACCTTTTATTTCAGCTGTGACTTGGTTGCACTGCATGGTAAAAAAAATATGCTAAAAGCTGGATTTCTTTTCAGTTTGTTTTTAATAATTCTTTTGTTTTCTGTTGCAAGCTGAGATGTAATGCACTAGGCCATTTATGAAAAGTGGTAGGATATCTGATTGGCTCAGTCATAATTAGGAAGGTAGACCTTCTGTAAGTGAGACAAAGACTAATGAGATGCAGTGTTTGGATAAGCAGAATCATAAATGTATTTGTCCTGAGCTATTTAATGTCTAACTGTAAAAAGCAGACTAATTTTTCTTTTGCTGCTTGGAAAAAATAAAGTAAATCACATTATAGTTTTCAGCAGAGACTTTTGGAAAAAGATCATTGAAACATCTGCTTCCTCTTCCTCATTTATCAATTCTTTGTTTTCAGAGATAGATGCTGAAGAGTGGGGTAAATTTCTTCACACCAAAAATAAGGTATGTTTACTCTAATGGACTAGCAGTATCATAAATATGCTGTCATATGTATACTTCATTCTATGTCTCTTCACTTGACTTTCCCCAAGAGGTGATTATTCTGCCTGATACACTATATGCCAGACAACTGAGGATTTTCAGGTTGTTTTTTAATGAGCAGAAGACTTCTGAAAACAGTCTTCTAATTTGAAGACAGAAAATTTATTGATGTTTGTTTATTGTGTGGGTCATTGATTTGGCTGAGTTATTTATCTTAATCTTTTCTGTGTTATTTTGTTTTTTTTCCTTTTTCTGTATATTGGCAAAATTAGACTGGATATTGGAAAGACAAGGAAGTATATAACCATAAGTTGTTTCATTCCACTGAAGAACTGGCTATGTCAACGATTTTAGAAGGCTGTGAATAGGAAAGGCCTCCTCTCTCCTATCAGGAGAGAGAAACCAAAATTGAGATGACCTTAGACTCCACTGAGAGAGTCAAAGCTTAATTCTTTGCTCAAAGTCTCATTTTTTTTGTCAGCAGATGAATTATTTAAGTGTTTATTGCTTTAAACTGATTTCCTAACTATCTAGACAGTGCTATAAATTTAAGGAAATCTAGAGAAGAATGTAGAGGGAACCTTTACAAGGTAGCTCTGTGCTAATTTAATTTGGGTGGTGGATGGAGAACAGTTTTGACGAGAGTGGGGAAAATTTTAAAATGAAACTATCCTTCATCCTCTTCAGGATGAGAAGAGTTTCAGGTTATATGTTGCTTATTAATTTCAAAGGATTGCAACAAGATTAGAACTGGAGTTAAGTGTTTGAAATGCTCTTTTATACCTTGTCTGACACTGATGTGGTAATAAGTGCTAATAACTGCCATCTCACAGTGTTGATTAAATACCAGGATTCCAATTTCTGTAAGTTTTTAGCACTAATGAGTGCTGTGAGCATTAGCTTAAAGACTAATAGTCATTCTTGGGTTTTCCCCTAGCCTTCTGTATACTTAGTTACATAGTTTTCCACTGTCTTTTGTAGAAAAGGACATTATTTTACAGTTAGGTAAGTGGATTCTGTCTTTTTTGAACTATTTTTTTCTTGTCTACTTCAGATCTATACAGATTTTGATGAAATTCGTCAGGAAATAGAAAATGAAACCGAGAGGATTTCAGGAAATAACAAGGTAACTGTTGTACTGTCCATCTTTACCTTGCTGAAGATTGTTTTGCAGCTTAAACCTTTCTTAAATGGTTTTTGGTGGCTGGAAGTGAAAAGCATTGAGCTGTTCTAATGAAGAACACAGTATGGCTGTTTGCTGTCCTGAGATTTTATTTTTTCACTTCAGGCAAATGATTTCAGCAAAAAGACAGTGCAGAGAATTGCTGTTGCTTTAATTTAAAGCTTCTATAATAATAGTGGGGGGCGGGGGAGCGGAAAAACAACCTTCAAGTTTAATTTCCATTTTCCCATGTGCATAGTTTTGTGATCATAAAAATGAGCATTCTGTTATTATGTATCTATGTAATCACTGGAACACAAAAGCTTTTATGAGGAGGAAAACTGGGCTACTTCCAAAGACAAGGAATTGCTTGACATAAGTGACAGGCTTTTTTCCCCTCACCATGTAGTTGTAAGGTGTATGATGGAAGAAAGTTTTTCTTGTATGAAACTACAGCTTTTGCTTTTCTAAGAGGTACATTTCAATAACCCAGTATAGTGATTAATTTTTATTATTAATACATTTCTAGGGGATCAGTCCTGAACCTATTCATCTTAAGATTTTTTCATCTAATGTTGTAAATCTGACTCTTGTGGATTTACCTGGAATGACGAAGGTAAGATGCAGCATACTGCTCTCCTGACTCACTGTGAACAGGGTATTTTGAATACTCAGAGTGTATGTTCACTATTTGGCATTATTCTGCAGTGCTAGATAAACAGCTTTCCTCAAGTTGTCTAGTCAGTTATATATATCTCTTGTCCAAGATTTGGGTTTCTGGTGCTCTTCGCTCTTGCAAGAGAGAGATTTGCTTCAGTTCTTCTTTCTATATACAGCTGAGGGATTACAAGTGTTATGCTACCAGGTTCATCTTTTTAACATAAGAGGTAGCATTTGAAGTGTCAGAGTTGTACAGATAGATGAGTAGTTGAAATGTTTGCAAACGGTTTCCCTGTTGATTCTCCAGAAGTAGCTATGTGTATTTTGCATAAGAAGTTGTGTAGTGGGGGGATGCACTGGGGGACATGTACTGGTTTTATTCTGAATAACTTTCTGTGGTGTGAAGATCACTTCTTTCTCTGCCTGTGCAGGTGTACACACTTCATTCTGCCTGTTGGGCAGGTGGGTCTTGGATAGCAAGTCTTCTTGACAACAGTATCAAATAAATTGAATTGCTTCTTACTTCCGTAATAGTAGTTTTGATTTTTATACCATTCAAGATCTTCCCTTTCTTTGTCAAAACTGTAACACCTGTTTGGTGGTGAAGGGAAAGGAAAGGACTTACAAACTTCATTTTATATATGAACTTTCAATGAGTGGTCTCACACAGGTGTATAAATGCACACTTTTGAACAGTTATTTTTTTCCCTCCAGGTGCCTGTTGGTGATCAGCCTAAGGACATTGAACTTCAGATAAGAGAGCTAATCCTCCAATTCATCAGTAACCCAAATTCAATTATTCTGGCAGTCACAGCAGCTAACACAGACATGGCCACTTCAGAAGCACTTAAAATTGCACGGGAGGTGGATCCAGATGGTAAGCAACAAGGAAAAATGATCCTTTAATTCAACTTCTTTTTAAAATCCTAAAATAAAACTGAACTTGTTTGGGCAAAAAGTAGTAAGAAAAGCAAATGTCACTGTGACTCCCAGAACATGAAATTGTTATATTTGCTTAAAGACTTCCTGCTGCAGTCTCTGCCCTGCAGAGACTCAACTCAGAGAATGATGTGATGAATGAATATCTACTAGATTTCCAGCTTGTGCACAGGCCATGTAACTGTTCTAGTAGTCAGAATTATGAGTTTTAGTTACTCTGATCAAGACAAAGCATCCCTGTGAGTGAATTTTCCTTTTGGTAGGTCGAAGAACCCTTGCTGTTATCACAAAGCTGGACCTCATGGATGCTGGCACTGATGCTATGGATGTACTCTTGGGGAGAGTGATTCCAGTCAAACTTGGCATCATTGGAGTAGTGAACAGGTCTGCCTGGGCACATTGATGCTCTTTTTAAAACTGTGATAATAGGAAGTAAAGCTTTGAATATAGTTTTAAGAGTAAGGTGGCTTGATGTTGAAATACACTTCTGAATGAGCAACTAAGCAGCTTCTTGCTTGCTTTTCAAAAACCTCTCTCTTCTTCCAGTCAGCCATTTGCTATTTTCTGAAAGTAGTGGGGACAATTCTGAAACAACTGTAGTGTCATTTGTTTCTGCTGTTGCTTTTTTTATTTAGCTTGAGGGATGCTTTTGGTCAGCTGTTCACATGAGCACAGATGCAGTGCAGATCTTGTATGCATTAGTGCTAACTGCATATGGCTGTAGTACCACTGGCTTTATTTTCTTTGCATTAGGTAGGCCAAATCTCATGTAGTTCTGGTAAGTGTTGCTTAGTTTGTTTACAGCTGCTACTCACATTGATTTGTTGACTCTGCTGCATGGAAAAAGAAATAAAATCCTTTATTGTCTGAGGACAGTGAGTTTTGTGTGTAAAGCAGAAGCCAAGTATTGTATGTCCTGGCCAGAAAAGCAGAGGTGTAATTTTTTTTTTTCTCTGTTTTTTTTGGTCTATGTAATGCTGCCTTTTGACTTCAGGAGTCAGTTGGATATCAACAATAAGAAGAGTGTAGCTGATTCCATTCGTGATGAGTATGGTTTTCTTCAAAAGAAGTATCCTTCCCTAGCTAATCGAAATGGAACCAAGTATCTTGCTAGAACGCTGAACAGGTATTACATATCATAGAATCATAGAATCAGTCAGGGTTGGAAGGGACCACAAGGATCATCTAGTTCCAACCCCCCTGCCATGGGCAGGGACACCCTACACTAGATCAGGCTGGCCAGAGCCTCATCCAGCCTGGGCTTAAACATCTCCAGGGACGGGGCCTCAACCACCTCCCTGCACAGTGCGTTCCAGGGCTTCACCACTCTCACGGTGAAGAACTTCTTCCTCACATCCAGTATGAATCTCCCCACCTCCAGCTTCATTCCATTCCCCCTAGTCCTATCACTACCTGATAGCCTGAGAAGTCCCTCCCCAGCCTTCCTGTAGGCCCCCTTCAGATACTGGAAGGCCACAATGAGGTCACCTCAAGAGCCGCCTTTTCTCCAGACTGAACAGCCCCAACTCTTTCAGTCTGTCCTCATAGGAGAGGTGCTCCAGCCCTCTGATCAGCCTCATGGCCCTTCTGTAAAATAAAATAAATGTGTGCTTTTTAAAGATACTAAGATATAAATTGGGGTATTAAAAATAAGCGTAAACACCTATTTTTACCTTCCCTATCTCTGGTTGGTTCCAAATTCACTTTATGAATTTACTGTAGCTCTCCTAAGTAAATGTTTTCCTTTGATTATTTTGTCTCTGTTTTGCTGGGAGTGATAAAACTGAAACTTACCCCCCTTCTCATGAGACATTGTTTTCCATTTTTAGACTACTGATGCATCATATCAGGGATTGCTTGCCAGAACTGAAAACCAGAATCAATGTTTTAGCTGCTCAGTACCAGTCTTTACTAAACAGCTACGGAGAACCTGTTGAGGACAAAAGTGCCACCTTATTGCAGCTTATTACCAAATTTGCCACAGAATATTGTAACACTATTGAAGGAACAGCAAAATACATAGAGACTTCGGAGCTGTAAGTACCAAATGGGTTTCTAGAGTATTGACTGAGCAGTTAGATTGACCCAATAGCCCTTGCTGACTTCCCTTGGCACTAGTACTGCACTAGAGTGTAACAAACTCAGAAATGTTTGAATCCAAATGACTAAAAAATACTTGCAATGAGATCTTTTTTCTCGGTTGCTACTTCAGCTGTTATTTTATTCTTTCAGGTGTGGTGGAGCCAGAATCTGCTACATTTTTCATGAGACCTTTGGAAGGACTTTAGAATCTGTTGACCCACTGGGTGGCCTTAACACTATTGATATTCTGACTGCCATTAGAAATGCTACTGTGAGTGTTCTTCTCTGTTTCGAAGTGTTGCTGCTATATGTTGGATTAGATGATAAAGTTTCAACAAACACGTGCTCTTTTTCAGTCCTGTGTATTAATGATCTCAGCTGAATGAGTTAATATGAAGAAGCAGAGTCTCACTTTTGGTGTTTTAAGTAGAAAAATTGACAATATCCAAATTTACAGCCATTATTGTACATGGATGAGTTTAACATGAATGCTTGCATCTCACGACTGTTATTTACAGGCTGAAATAAAGCTCAGCTTTGGCAACCCTTTGCTGAAGCTGTTATATATTACAGAAATGGTGATGGGAGACTTCCTCTGCATTTATTTTGCATTAAGTACTTCTGTGACGACTGTCTGAGATGTATGGGCTAGGAAATACTCAGATATTTTAATTCTATATAAGGAATGCAGCTCTTTAATGGTTCAGTGGTCACAGGCCAGATTTGGTTTGTTGTGATTATGGGAGTTGGTATTGCTAAAAATGAGCAGAGCAAGTTAGCTTCTAAATTTGCAGTTTATAGACTAGAACCTGACTTTGGATGTCAGACAGGTAACTCTGTTTTGTACTGTGTTCTGTTGAGTATAGACAGTCACATTTCTGCACGGTCAATAACTGCTTTAAACTTGGAGCACGTTAGGTACTCTGCAGCAATGATCACTGTGCATGCTCTTACCCTACTGTTAAGGTAACAGCACTCAGCAATAGGAGAGATGTCTTGGTTTTATGTGATATGTTGCATCTTTGTGTTTCTGAAGTTAATTTAAAAACAAAATAAGAAAAAAAGGAAATTTCAGGTTAAAAGTGTTTTGTGTATAGCTAAGCGTGGGTGCGTATGGTCATAAACAAAGCTTTGCTCAAATCAGTGACACTGTATTACAATTATACTTAACAAAAACCCCCACTTGCCTTAGTCTAAGTATTGTGTGTCCAGGACTGTCAAATAAGTAAGGGCAGCCTTTATTTCTGAAGTTAGGAAGAGTATGTCTTGCCTTTCCAATAAATTTAATTTAAACTTGGATCCACAAAACTGAAAGGAATTGTTCGTAGTTATAAGCCTAGAGTGACAGTAGTAAGTAGAAATCTTCCAAGACTTTACAAGGAAACTGGTTACTCATTAATTGACACAGAGTTTGTCTTAAAGGTAATAACTCTCTAGCTTTTATTTTTAAACTTTCTTGTAACATATTTCACTCTTAAGACCTGTCTGAGTGTTCTTTTGGGTGCAAGCACTGTGACCTGACTTATTCTGGGCTTCATCAGATACTACTACTTAAAAACTTATATTATTCTAATGCACAATTTAGCTTTTTTTTTTTTTCCCCTTGCTTTTGAACTAGGGTCCTCGTCCTGCCTTGTTTGTTCCTGAAGTTTCATTTGAATTGCTGGTGAAAAGGCAAATCAAACGTTTAGAAGAACCTAGCTTGCGCTGCGTGGAGCTGGTTCATGAAGAAATGCAGAGGATTATCCAGCATTGTAGTAATTACAGTACACAGGTGAAAACACATGCTTTAGAACTATGTTTGGAATTGCTGGACTTCTGTCCCACCACTTCCCCAAAAAATTCTGGCAAAGCTCATCAGCAAATGTTTGTTATCTCTTCTAGGAATTACTGAGGTTTCCTAAATTGCACGATGCCATAGTCGAAGTAGTAACCTGTCTGCTGCGTAGAAGGCTTCCTGTCACAAATGAAATGGTAATTTCCCATCTGCAATAATTATGCTGGAAAAAGCATCTGTTTTCTGGTGTCTGTCTTGATGCTTCTGTTTGCTCTGTAATGTCAGGAATCCAAGTCATTGAAAGATTTATGACTTTTATGTAATAGCTGGCTATTCAATATCTACACAGTTAAAAAACTTCTTCAGTATTAGAAAACTGATACATGAAAACCAAAGAGGTGAGGGAAACACTCTTCGTCTTACTGTCCCCTGTGTTTCCATTTCCAGAGAAGACTGTTACTAAAACTTAACATTCCCTAGTCTTTCTGATACACATATATTTCCCTCCTATGTAAGAGAAGCTGTTTGGGATGCAGTAATGAGAATTAAATTATAGTCTTTATTCTGTGTGTTTCAGAGACAAAATCAACACAAAATGTTAGTTTTGCTTGGAATACCCTTTAACAAGTGAGAACTGAAAATCCAACTTCTAGCTCTGAGTAAATATGTTTTAATATAATGGTCTACTTGAGGCTGCTTGTTAGGGAGGAAACAAAGTGTTTCAGTTATTGAACCTGTGCATGTTTGATGTGAAAGGCAAAAACTGTCTTGCGTGCTCACTATGAATGAGCCATCTCACTAGTTCAAATGTTGTATGTGGCTTTTGGCTGAAGGTTGACTGTATAACTCACTTTACAGTTTACACTCATTAAATTGCTGAGTTTTGTTTGTTTATTGCTGGAGAGGGGTTAGTTTGATGAAGCTAACAAGTTACATTGATGTAACATCCAAACTGCAGTGAAGGAGTGCATTCCCCTCTTGTCTTCTGGATCAGAACTTTAATATCTTGGAGGCAGTAAAGAATAGTCTTTTGTTATGGACAATTAGACTATGCTTTCTAGCACTGTATGTGATTGTTCTTCACTAGCATTAGATTTACTCACTGAAGTATTGAACTGTGAATAATGTTGAATTGCAGGTTCATAATCTAGTGGCCATTGAGTTAGCTTATATCAATACCAAACATCCAGACTTTGCTGATGCCTGTGGATTATGAATAACAACATAGAGGTAAGAAAATACATTATCTTTAAAAGGTCTTTTGACTCCTCTAATTGAGAGCCAAAATACTGGGTAAAGGGGAAAAAATCTTTCAAATTCTTTCATTGAATCATGGTTCTACATTTGGAAGTATAACAATGTGATGAGCATATACTTTGGTGGTATAGTGATTTATTAGATTTGTAGTGCATATTCCATTCAGGAGCAGTGGTTGATACTTCACTGAAAACTACTTTGCCTCTGTTTCTGTTTGGAATATCAGATGGGCACCTTAGTACTGGCTATTAAATTAAAGTTTTGGAAGGAAAGCTTTGAAGAGTTATTAAATACTCTAATATTGAAGTAACTGCATTCTGTTTCATGATTAATGTATCAATAGCTATCACATTCCCCTCATTCATGAAAGGATAATAAAACTATTGTTTCTTCTGTTCAGGTTCTAACTTCTGCTTTGTTTCAACGTTGTTCTTGAATCTCTGTGTTACCATGCTCCAATCTCCCTAAAAGTTTTCTCCATCAGTCTCTCAAAAGCCTTTTACAATTTCTGTGGTCTTTCTGGTTTTCAGCTTTGTTAATACTTGTTGCTGTCACTATCCCATAGAAGCAGCTGTTCTACAACTGTTCTGCTCAATTCTTTCTTGCAATTTGATTTTGTTGCACTCAGTACTTCACAAATCTGGCTAAGAGCTTGCTAATACTTTTGTCTTCCTCTTGCTTAACCAATTTGTTCTTTCACAGTAGTGTTCCTTTTTTTAAATGTCGTTACCTTTTCTGCTCTTCAGTTCTAACCTTTTACTTTCTTCTATCCATAAATATTGTACTGACTGAGTATGCACTTGAATTTGCCTTGGTACACTGCTCTTTGATCTGGTTCAGAAACAGTGTGTGTGCAAACTGCTGTGAGTACAAAATTTAGGACTTCAGGAAGTTGAATGTAAGACATTAGTGAACATATGAGATTATTATATTATTATCTGGCACTTAAAGGAGTTCTTTCCCAACATGTTCCTGAACATTGAAATGTTTGAAGAAACAGAGTACATAAAACATCTTACCCTTATTCAGTGTACAATCAGTGCATAATTTCAAGAAAAAACAGATCTCTGATTGTCCTGCTTGCTTCAAATTCTGTTTTCCTGTACACTGAATCCAGCCTCCTTCCTTTTAGGCTAACCATAGTTAATCCTGCTGGCCATAGAATCAAAGCCTTTTAGATTACTCGGAAGATTTAAAGTGTAATGAGGACTGTAGAGTATCTATGCTGTGTAGCTTTGGTATTGGTTTATAAAGGCTCTAGTTTGGATTATGAAATGTTTTGTAAGAGTGTATTAAGAATTGACTTTTGACTAAGTATTTGAGGTAGTTTTAACCAAGTGGTTGAGGTTTTCATAGATTGTTAGTATGGCTACATGACACTGGATGAGATGGAATTACAAGTCTTTGTCTCTAAAATGTAAGTCATCTGTGAAAGATAAATCTGCCTATGTGTTGATACAGAGTAATACATATTGAGGTCTTGCTGGGTTGTTTTTAAAGGAACAAAGGCGTAACAGGTTAGCCCGGGAATTGCCTTCTGCTGTGCCACGAGACAAGGTAAGTAAGTGCTGCTTTTTATTTAATTATTCAGTGGAAGTTTATTGCATTCACCATTGAACCAATCTAAGCATTAGAAACTTTGATATACTGCCCTAGTAACAGTCTTGGGAGCTTCTAGGTATTGACTTTTGAATTTGAATTTCGTAAGATAGAAGTGGAATGTGTTTCTTCTTCCAAAGATGCAGTTTGGGCAGGTTTAAATCTGGGATTTCTGAAGGCTGGCCTATAAATTTAAATTAATATTACACTTAGTGCTTGAAATGCCTGCAGGAGTTAGTCAGAACTTGCATGGTTAAATTTATAGCTGAGCCATATTGATTTCAACAAATGAACAAGTGATTTAAAGTATTCTGTGTGCCAGCACAGTGACTGGGTGGTTTGGCTTAGGTTTGTGTTTTTAAGGAACTCTTAAAATTGCAATTTTTTGAAGTCTTGCTTTCTTTGGGAAATGATGGAGGTGGTATTTTTAGTTGATCATCATAATCCAGTCATGTATTCTGTCTCTGGAGCTTGCTTAGTATTGCCAGGAATTGGGATTAGTTCCATGACAAGGATATTCAGGGGTGAAAAGACCAAGTGTCATGGAAAATACTGCCTGGTTGTAGAAATGAATGATCAGCTGGAGCTTGATACAGCTAGGTGGTTAATATTAGGTGAAGTATTTAGAATCCAAACATAAAGAATATAGTTTAAAGCTCCTCATATGTTGTAACAGGAGTTACTACAGCCAACAGAAATCTGTTCATAAAGTTTGTTAGTTTAAAAAGTGAGGTGGAGTCCCAGAATCAATCTAATACTTCTGCCTTTAATCAGTAGAAGCCAGATCATGCATAAATTGGGAATTTAAGGTAGCTATCTAGCAACTGCTTTTTGTGCTTTTTGATCCTTCTTTTTATTGACTTCACACTTATACAACTAGTGCAGAAACTCCAATGAAATTAAAGGCAGATAAGCCAATCTTCTCCTAATTATCTTGGAGATGCTTTTTTCTTCTGCTTGTATTACTGTTTTGCTTGCAAATTCAAAAATATTTTCTTTTCTCAATTTTTAAGGATACTAGTAGGTAAAAGTGTATGAAATCTGCTAGGTAGGTTTGGTGGTCTTCAGTTGAAAGTTTTTTATTTTATTTTTTTTTCCCCCTCCCTGCATTTTTTACTTTCCTTAGTCTGCTAAAGCTCCAGGTGCATTGCCACCTGCTTCCCAGGAGACTGTTACTGCTGCTTCTGCTGAGGCTGATGGCAAGGTCTGTCTTGATTTTTCCTATAAGCACTGCATGTACATTTCTGTTGTGGTGCACCACAGATTGTATGGAAAGCAGTTTGTACTCAGAGTGCTCTTGTCACTGACACAGTATGTCCTACAGAGTATAGACTACTTGGCACTACTGATTTTAGTATGTGCAGTGGCAGGTAAAGATGTGCCATTTGAGGTGGCAGTCACCCCTGTCTGTTTAAACTCTTGGCCAGAATGTATTGTGGTGCAAGTATGCAGCATCATTTGTTTCAAACTTTAGTCAGTAGATTGTTTGGTGCAACACTGTTGTGATCAAGTGTTCAGCATGGTTGTTAAACTGCATGTTTTTAATGTGTTGACCATTAAAGGAGGAGGACAGAATATAAGGTAAAAAAATAGGAGTTTCCTGCTTTCTGCAGGGAATCCTTATAGGCTTTCTTCAAACTGAACCTCCTTTTAGTTGTTTCACATAATTGTTCAATACCTGGTTTACTTTCCTTTGTGAAATGTGTTCTGCAGTGGTGCTTTACAAGCTAGGTGTGCTCTCTCTAATGTTTAAAGAGCAGCTCATTACAGTAAAGAATTTTTTCCTAATTGCTTGTACTTGGAATCAGAAAATATGCATAATCACAAGTTTGGGAGTAGCAAGGGGACTCAGGCTTTCTGCTTCATTGCATATCCACATTCAGCTTCTGCTGCAAAGCTGCCATTTCCATCCTAAATGAAGTAGTTAAAGCCAAAATCCAGTCTAGTGCACTTTTGACACTTTTTGTTAGGTAAATTGAGAGCTACTGTGAGGATATTGTTGTGATATAAGAAGTTGCAGGAAGCTGACAAATTGTTTCATTTGTTTCCCCCCAAACCAGTCAATTATTAGGTGCCACATACTCAACACTCCTGTTAAGGAATGTAATTTTGTTTTCTAAAACTTTTGAAGGCAGAGCAGGCTCCACAGTCGTACTGAATGAGAGTGGCATTGGGTTTACTGCCATTTTGATTAGCTGTCTTGCAGTTAGAAGTAAGGTAGTGGAGCTTTCCTCGTTGATCGGTCTCTCTTACTAGCAGAGGTTGATTTGGATTCTTATAGTGTGTTTTTTACAGTGCCTCTGAAGAGCTGTCCAATGTTAACAACATTTCTGGTGTGCAGAGTTTAGCAGGCTTTCCTCCAAGTATATACAGCTGTTGGTGTTCTAATTGCCGTGCTTTGTTTCTCACTCTTTTTGGTTTAGACTCGAGATCAGCACAAGAGATAAATTTATCTTATTGCCTTCTATAGCTGAAAAAAAAGACAGGTAGTAGCAGTGGTTCAGAGCCTTGAATGCTTCTCAAACATCAATAAATTTTTAAAGCACAGTAGTAAGTAGAACAGATACTAGGCTTATGGACAGATAAGAATATAAAAAATTGCACTGGTACACATAAAACTGAACTATTTGGGGGGTTTTAAATACTAATTTACTATGTAGTGGATACTAATACTTCTTTTGCCCTAATGTTTAAGAGTTGGGTGTTGTGGCTTTTTCTCAGGAGAATATGGAATTTTCTGATCCAGATTCCAGAGGATGGAGCTATATGGATTCGATTTTTGATTTGTTACCAAAAAAGCCTTCTGTAAATTGATGTCTGGCAGCACAAATACATCACGTAGCTGTGGTACCCAGCAGCATAACTGTGCATATTTTTAACTGCTATTGTAAGAAAATTCCAGTTTATATTTTAATTCAAGTCTTCAAAGAGCTGTGGTGATCTTCAAACGTATTATTGGAATGATCCTGGTAGTATGGGCTGTATTGCTCCAGGGATGTGTAGTAAAAGACAAATGATTAAAGACGACCATTCGGTATTTCAGAAGTGATTTTTAGACCCTTAAAATGCTGAGGAGTTCCTCTGTGTGAGGCATATTCATAGCATTATTAGGAATAATACAAGTTTTAAAAGCTTTCATTTTTCTGGTACTTTGTGTCAAGCAGCAAAGAGAGAACAAAGGTGTGGAATGTGTAGAACAGAATGAAGGGAATATATATATATATGTATGAATCTCATTTTTAGTGAGCCTCACCTGTTGCACAAGAAAGTAGATTTGATTAGATGCTGCTTTGCAGTGCCCAAGTTCTAATTCCAGTGTTCATTGTTCTGTATGTGCAGGCTGCTGCAGGAACAGGAGATGCACCTCAGGAGCCTGGAACAGGCAATTGGAGAGGAATGCTGAAACCTTCAAAAGTGGAAGAGGTATCAGCAGAGGAGAAATCCAAGCCAGCTGCAGCCCTACCTGCTAGTCCTCAAAAGGACATGCTGTAAACCTACTAGATGTGGTGAGTCATGAAAGACAAATGCTGCCTCTTTCTAGTTTAGGCTCAGGATATAAAACACCTGAATTCCAGGTCTTGTAACTTTAATACTAGTATGTGGTGTCTTTTAAAATAACTACCAGTACAGGGACAGGGTCTTCTGCTTGGCCAGTCCTTCATCCTTCACCTCACTGCCCAGTTTGGCCTATGACTTGGGATCACTGCTTCCTTCCACAAATTCCTGTGCAAGTGAACTCTTGTCCAGATTGCTCTTTGTAGAGAAATAAGTCTCAGTTCACATATCAAATCAAATTCCTGCTCTTTTTTACCGAAACTGGCATTTTTATATTAGAGGAAAATAACTGTTATAAACAAAATCCACTTAAGTTAAAAACAGATAGTGATCCTGTAAGTGGTTGGAGAGCTTAGTTCCTTTAGGGAGCTTTTAAAAACAACATTTAGTAGTGGCGCCCTCTCCACAGATCTGGATTTTGGTAGGTCTGTAATTCAGGGATCCAAATCCACAGATCTGGATTTTGGTACGTCTGTAATTTTATTTCTGAAGAATGAGAGGTTGTTGCAAGGCAGGTTACACCTATCAAACTATAAAGCTAAAAGAGCAATAGATTATTTTAGACTCCTGAGTTTTATTTACTTATGCAAATGAGCAGAACTGGTAAACTGAGGTTGTTGGTTGTTTGTGGTTTTGTTTTTTTTTTACATAGCCTGTACCTGTTGCACGCAAACTTTCTGCCCGTGAGCAACGAGATTGTGAAGTGATTGAACGACTTATTAAATCTTACTTCCTTATTGTCAGGAAGAACATTCAGGACAGGTAAACCTAAACTTCCTAGAAATGTTTAAGCCATACAAATGTTGTAATACTTCAGGAGTCATGTGTATAATCTGGTTATTTTATCATGTTACTTTGCCAGGCCCTGCACTTGGCTCGCAACAACCCCATGCAATGCTACAGGCTCGGGGCAGTGGCTGGAAAGCTGCCTGGCAGTAAAGACCTGGGGGTGCTGCTTGACAGCTGGCTGAACAGGAGCCAGCAGTGTGCTCAGGTGGCCAAGAAGGCCAGCAGCATCCTGGCCTAGATCAGGAATAGTGTAACTAGCACAAGTAGGGCAGTGATTATGCCCCAGTACTTTGCATTGGTGAGATCTCCCCTCAAATGCTGTGTTCAGTTTTGGGCCCCTCACTACAGGAGGGACATCGAGTTGCTGGAGTGTGTCCAGAGAAAGGCAATGAAGCTGGTGAAGGGTTTGGAGAGCAAGTCATATGAGGAGAAGCTGAGGGAAAGGAAAATTAAACAATCTGGAGAAGTCTGGAGAAGAGAAGGCTGAGTGGAGACTTCATTGCTGTCTACAATTACCTGAAAGGAGGTTATACTGACGTGGGTGTTGGTCTCTTCTTCCTAGTATCAAGTGATATAATGAGAGGAAATGGCCTTGAGTTTCATCAGGGGAGATGTAGGTTGAACATCAGGTAAAAATTCTTTACTGAAATGGTGGTCAGGTATTGGAATAGGCTGCCCAGGGAGGTAGTAGATTCACTACCCCTGGAGGTGTTCACAAAACGTGTAGTCATAACACTTTGGTTTAATCGCAAGTGACAACTGCAGCACTCAGAATGAGCAAAACGTTCTTGTTCTGCCATGATTTAGATTTAGGTCACTACTTAATGAGACAGAACTCTAGTTGCAAAATACTGCTGCCAGGAGTGACATCAACAAGGTTATTAAACTAACATGTTCTAGCTCTGTTGGGAACAACTCTCAGTAATTTTATTGTCAGTTGTTGTCCCTCTGGTGAAATAATCTGGGGTGCACTAATTCAATTTTGGATCCTGTGTTTATATCCTCAGGTTTTGGTACTGCATCAGTGTGATGATTTGATTCTGTCAGTACTTAATGTAAATATTGCACCCTTTTTTTCCCAAAAGAGTACACATGTTAAGTCCTAAAGAAAATCAAGTTCAACTAGATTCAGAACTTGGAATTTTTTTTTCAGGAAGCTTAGTGGCATGGAAATGGGCACTAAGACAGTTTTTTCTTTCAGGTGTTTTAGCCTGACATAGACCTGGAAATCACAGAAGGATGGAATGTTACAGGTTGGAAAGGATCTCCAGAGATTCAGTCCAACCCCCTGCCAGAGCAGGATCACCTAGGGCAGGTTGCACAGGAACACATCCAGACAAGTTTTGAAAGTCTCCAGAAAAGGTGGCCCCACAACCTCTCTGGCCAGCCTGTTCCAGTGTTGTGTCACCCTCACAGTAAAGAAGTTTCTCCTCATTCTGAGGTGGAACCTCCTGTGTTCCAGCCTACACCTGTTTCTTGTCCTATCAACAAGCACCACCGAAAGGAGACTGACACTTTCATGTTGACACCCACCCCTCAGACATATATATATTTTCACATTCCTTACAGTTTGGAAGAAATTCAGCAGCTCATACATTGTACAAATTGCTACATTTATTTGAGGAAGCTTTTATCTATGATAGAGGTGAACTCCTGCTAGTTTGAGCCAAGATTGCACGTAGCCGCTTGTTCACACTCTGCGTTCCTCAGTCTAGAGCAGACCTGGTTTGGGGTAATTCTTTCTGAAGAAACAATCTTTGTGTGCTTGCAGTGTGCCAAAGGCAGTGATGCATTTTCTGGTGAATCATGTGAAAGACACGCTTCAGAGTGAGCTAGTAGGCCAGTTGTATAAATCCTTGTTGCTGGATGACCTTCTGACAGAATCAGAGGACATGGCACAGCGCAGAAAAGAGGCAGCTGACATGCTAAAGGTATTAAAAAGATCAAATCCTCGTTGGGAAGGGTGGGGTGTATTGAATTAATTTAAACCTATAAATGAGATTTCTGACTTGCCTTTCTTTTTTCTATGCTGCTTTTTAAGACTATGCCAGTGCATTGCTTCTCTCTGCTAGAGGAGTTAAAATCAGCATGTGCCCAGAAAGTATTATGTAGATTGAATGCTTGCAAAGAGGTGACTGAAATGATACTTTGGTGTAAAGCAGAAGCTCTAATCTGGGTGTTATTTTCTATTATATATTTGGGTTTAATAATTTGCTTTTTTTTTTTAACTTTAGTACTCAGCAGTCCTCTTTGGAGGATTATGCTTACAGTGTTTAAGTGTCATTCATGTATATGCACCATCCAGAGCCTACTGTGCCTTGTAATTGTGGGGATGTTGGCACTCACTTCCCATGACCCCTACATAGGTCTGTATGGCAGTGCGCTGGTGACATCTCCTTGGTGCAGAACTCTTCATTTTTTCATTTTCAGTTCTGTGCTGTATGGCAGTTGGCTACAGGTGCAGCAGAAATATGCTGCTTTGGGTTGAACCTCATAGGAAAGAGTCCCTCTGCAGCTCCCTTAAGAATTAACAAGAGGTGGTCATACACAGTGTGGTCAGTGTGTGTTTGAGAGATTGGATATCCTCAGGTACCGCTTGTCTGAGACCACATGCAGCAAGTTTAATTTTTGTTATGATCACCATTTGAGTGAGGACAAGTGTCTGTGAAGTCTCTTCAACTGTAAACTTTATAGGGCCAAACTCATAGCTCAGATTTCCCCAGATTGGGAGTAATACTTTACATTTTGTTTAAAGAACGCAATGCCAACTAATGTAAAGTTTAGCAGGCTAGACTGTAATGAATGCATCAAAATGCTGAAAATGATACAAAATAGGTACAATTTCCCTTGTTGTCTGAGGAGGGTGTAAAGCACTAAAACTGTGTGGTGAAAAAGCCCTTAATCTATTTGGAAGTACAAAATGTTAAGACAAACACAGATGTTATTTGGAACATGTATGTAAGTGTTGCTCAAAACAATGACCTCTTTTTGCTTCTAATTGGATATTCAGTTTTCAATTTTCAATTCTTACCTACCTAGAGAAATGATTTAACCACACCTTTGCTAAGTTTTACCATTACCTTTTCCTTGTTTTCCACTTGCCTAAGCCTTTGCAGGTTTGGAAGGCTTCAGAGTTGGCAATGTCGTTGCTCATTTCATAATGAAATTGTTAGCTTAGATTGGATTTTTAACATCGTCCTTCCTAGGCTGCCGCTGTTCTCTCTTGAGAAGTCCCTTCAGGACCTTGAAGTAACTTTGGCTTTTCTGTCTCTGTGTGCAGGCCCTGCAGCGAGCCAGTCAGATCATTGCAGAGATCCGTGAGACGCATCTGTGGTGAAAGCTGTACCAAGCAGCCACACTATTCATGTGCATTGGAGGTTACACTGACTTGAAACTCGCTATAGGCATGGTGTACGGAGTAGTAATTTTATTTATGAACTCTTTATCTGTGTACTGCAACTGTGTAAATCTGCTCATGTAAAGACAGTTGGTTTCCTCTGCAGACAGAAAAATATGCTGTATTTTGCAAAATAAGTCATATTTAATCTATATATAATAAACAGCTCTAAATGTTTCTTTACCAGCTTTTTGGTGCAAATTAAAGCAGACCAAGTGGACGGTCTCAGTGACAGTCTTATTCAAACTTGGGGAAAAAAAAAAACAACAACATTAAAGTTCCAGTGCCTGACTTGCTAAACAGGTTACCTGTGGTTAAGATGGACGGTGTAGTCTTGTGGCATAGTTTCAAGCTGCTTTTACAATAGAAGTTTAAATACTGTGGAGAGAAGAGAGCGCCGAGTATTTTCTTTCATGAATTATCTTGCATGCACTATGACAGATGGAGGTATCAATTTTATAGCACAGTAGAGATGTCTACGTGTTACTATGTATGTGTGTCCCTAGGTTTTTTTTTTTTCCTCCCCCCCCCCCCCAGATGTTAAAACTGCAGAAAAAACTTGGAACTTCATTTCATGGAGTACCATGTCGTGAGAATTAGCCTGGAGCCTGCGAACAAGAACAGCCTTACTAAAGAGTGGGTGCAAAGTTATTCCAGTGCACTGGAGCTTGTGTATCAATGTTGGAGAATATAATCGGGTACAAAAAACACCTTCTCCTTCCTTTCCCCTGGGACCAAGCCCTTGGACCATCTGATAGTAGATCTGTTCTGGCAGAACTGAAAAATAAAAAGAGATTTTGAAACTGTTACAGGATAGTAAGTGTTTATTTTAAGAACAGGTTAAGTTGGCCAGGGAGAAAAGGATTCCCCCTAACTTCCACATTTTGGAATGTATCACAGTGTGAAACAAAGCAGAAATTGCAGTTACTTTTGAGGAAATTGTACTGTGCTGTAAGTAGCTTTTTTTTATTTCTTTCTTGGTTTATTTTTTGGTTATGTTTGGGGTTGTTTTTTGTTGTTTGTTTTGTTGTTGGGCTGCTTGGATTTTTTTGGTTTTTTTTAGGACAATCTTAAAATTAGGGTATTTTTAGTTGAAAATTGTTGAGGTGTTCTGATTGTAATTCATACAGATCAATATTGATCACACTAGCCTTTCAAAGGAAACTTGTCATTTCTGTGAGTAAAACTCTGGCCAGCACACTTGCATGTACTGTTCAAGCAGATTCACTTTTTTTATAGAAAGTAAAATGTTTATATCGTGGTGTTGCTCATGTTTTATAGCTTTAACACAACTTGCATGACAATAGGAGGACGCTGCTCTTAACATCCATGGCTTGCTTTTACAATATTGGGCCAATACAGTGAAGTGTTTATTACCATCTTCAGTTCCTTCCCTTTTCATCAGTCACCAGGAATGGAATTCTGCTTTGTAAGCTGCTAAAGATTGGAATTTGTAAAAAAAATCTTAACCATTCATTTTCCAAGAAGTCCATTAAAGTTTTTCTCAAGGTAATCTTCACTTTGGCACCAGTTTAAGCACA
>CM037634.1:9537493-9572824 GCA_015227895.2 Colaptes auratus
TCCCTAAGAAAGCTATCAAGAGAACAAGCTAGTAGCTCAGTCATAATATTCATAGGCTACAGAGATCAAATCCAGCCAGGACTCCTAGAATATTTCTCACAGGGTAGTAAGAGATGCAACACAGGCTAGATGAAAATCTACCTGCAGGACTCAGCTATTCAGCTCTATTTTTACTGAGCATACGTGGAAATGAAGAAAAAAATCAAAACAAAAACACATTAGAAGAACTTTTATCATGAAAGAAAAGTAATTCCTCCCTATTAATAAGTCTATATCATTTTCTTTGTTTGGATCTCTGTCACACATTTAAAAAACAGATGTCAAATATGTGGGTAAGGATCACAATGCATTTTGTGTTCTGCAGTGTGGCTTCTCCTTTTAAGCTAGTTGGTTTTGCTTGCTTGTGGCTGCCTACATTGCTGCTTTCAGTAGACTCTGTTCCTCACATTAATAGTCTCCATGTGAAGATTTTTTACTGGACTCCCTAGTGCCGGTCTGTAGCTTATAAACATACAGCTCTTGTACATATGGCTGAATATGGTAATTGTTCTCCAGGATGAAAACTCTACCTGACCGTTAGCAGCACACACTGTCTCTCAATTTGCTGCTTAAACACCACGGGTCTGCTACTGACTCCAGCTCTCTGAACTTGCCTCCAGGTAGGGAGCTAGTTTAGAAGCACACTCAGATAATTGCAGGGACTACAGACAGTATTCCCTCCCAGCCCTAACTGATGCAGCTGGAGCTGTAAATATTTCTTTACGTTATATTATTAATTATACTCCAAAGTCCCTATTTTACATATTTAAGTAATTTGAATATTGTAGTTCATCTTGCTAGAATGAAACCTTCAGAAATTATAATTGGTGAGACAGGAGTCTATAATTTGCAGTTCTGAGGATCTCAAGAAGGAAAAGGAGGGTCTTGAGGTTAAAAAACAGGCCTAGCACTCAGCGTCTTACTTTTTATATTCACCCATGCAAATGATTTTGTGACAATTTTCTCATCTATAGCTTGAGACTAATCCTGCTTCTCAGCCTAAAGAGCACAGAAATCTTTATGATTTGTATAGGAATGGTTTCCAAATGCTCTGAATTCTAATCAAAAGACTTTATATAAACATAAATCTATTATTAATATTATCAGTACTTCTAACAGTAAACAACTTCTACATACATGTGCAGAAAATATGTACAGACAGAATATATGGGCACACATTGCTCAATTTATGAATTCTAAGCATGGCTTCAGGACTGAAATCTCATTCATGAGCCATGTAGGGATCTCTTACCTACTCTCCGTTCTGAATTTTCCCCTACAAAGACACATTGATATTACTCTAAGCTCTAAGCACAAAGGCTGCTCTGTGGAAGGAAAGAAACCTTCTTTTTGGTGTGTTTGTACAGTGACGAGCATAATAGGGTCCTGATTCAGGATGCTTGCACTCTACAAAAACACACTAAATCAATGACACTAATACACATGCAGACTATCTGTAACAGAGATGCATGGCATACTTGAGTGGCGCAGTATCTTTCCCATACTTTGCACAGTATTTCATGCAAACACCACGCCTAGCATGGTTTCCCGAATCACCAATTAATTTCAGAGTTTAGGCAGGAACAGCAAAAGTGAGCAGAACTCATAAAACATAAGCAAAGGATGAGAGCCTTCACTGAGAAATTCTGCCAAATTCTAATTTGAGGTGCAAAACCAAAATCAACTTGATGCCCATACAGTTTCAGCAAAGACTAAATAGCCTTCATTACAACACACTGAACAGAATAGATACCTATTTAAATCTCCAAAAACCATGAGAAAAAGACAAACCAAAGGCCAAATTTCAATGCAGAAATGTATCTTCTATGTCCTGTGATTTTCAAACTCAGAAGCCGGCATAGTTTTAACAGACATGGAAAGAAAACCTATTTGACTTTACTCATCAACTACAGAAAGAAAACTCTACCAAAAGAATAATGTTGCACGTTCTGTTTTCGTTTGATTCATTTAGCCTTTCAGTTCTCAGTTTTGTTTCATTTAGCCTTTTTTTTTTTTTTTTTAAATAATTCATCATGTTTTGGTGATTCACATTTCACACCAGCACAGGAACAAGTCATGTAAATACAACACAACAAAATGACCTAGTTGTTAATAGGACATGCCAAATGGGTAAGAACATCCTTCCCTCCACTGTTACCAACCATCACCTTCCCACACATCTTATTTCTATCAAAAAATGTCTCTGCCCCAGTGAAGCCACAGCAGCAACATTTAGAGAGAAAACCTTATGAATAGAAACTTGACTAAACATTTGGAGAAAATGTTTTCAGTCTTGTTTCACTAAGTGAATTTCTCTGAAAATAGGTAAATTCTCTACAGTCAAATACAGCATGGGCAGAACTACAGCAAGCTGAATGCTCCCTCCCAGCACGAAGCTCTGCTGAAGTGCCTTAACCCTAACTCAGGCAGGCCACCCAAAAAGGTGAGAGGACACCATAGAATTTTTAATGAAGGGCTGGAAGTATTTCTCTTGAAACAAGGAATGTCTTAGCATTATAAAAATTGTATAGAGAGATGGAATTTGGCCTCTCAGATTGTGATTAATTTTAGCTGCATCACACTCTATTAAAGCGCGGTGTCTTTAGGATTCCCAAACTGAAGATAACGCAGCATCATGAAGCCCAGTAAATGCACAAACCACTCTCCAGAGAACAAACACGAATGCGTCTGTACATATGGGTACACATACTTCCGCGGGTTTTTTAGGCTCACTGTTTTAATTGGCAAAAGAAACTGTGGTGAAATCTTTTCATGTAACTAGGGATAAAAAAAACAAAATTAAAAACTGTTCGGAACCACGAACATTTTCCACACTCTTAGTCTTGTGTTGTCTATTGAGTAGGCAATAGCAAGTAACTCCAGCTCACTGCCAGATGCATCAGCTTTGTCCATGTCCAATCTGAGAAATGAATTAATTGAAACGTGGGGCATTCCTTCATTCTCACATTTTTCAAAATCACATTCGACACCGAAGAAACCAAGGGGGTGACAAACTCTATGGGTTTCTCTCTACTTAAAACACATTCCTAGGCCGTTTTTCTCTAGCGCTACAAAGGTTCATGAGGAACATGAGATGCAAATAATGGTCTTAACTATGGGAGAATAGCGCATACCCTCACACACATCACTAACATCAACTCTGATTATTCAGGCAAGAAAATTAATTTCTATTCATTCTACTTATATTTCCCTCCAAAAGTAATAGAATCATGTTAAGATTAGCAAGACAGAAATAAAAACTTAGTAATAGGAGTAAAAATACACAAAAACACATCACTAAGGTAACATTTTATGATATATTTAGATCAAACAGCACGCACTCACATCCTAGGAGAAAAATAAAACACAGTGAAGACAGTCTCTATAAACTTGAGAGAACACAAAAGCAGAAGTACATGGTGAAACAAAGCACAATAATTTTGGATCTCAAAGAGCAGCTGTCAATGTGAATTTCTATACTTGGTCTTTAAAAAAAGTTTAAAAAAATTAAAAAGGTAATGTGGTACCTTACACCCGTTTTAAAAGCAGCAAATGTAACTACAATCTGAGAATTGAGAAATGTTACCTGATTAATCCCACACTACCTTTAAGGGAAACAAGGTCAAAGCCATTTCAAACTTTCAAAACAAGCCCCAAGCTTTTTCTAAATTTCACTTCAACTCTTGAGAGTTCTACAAGTCAAAAATCATAATTGTCAAGTTGGCTTTTATTTTTCTTAAACACGGTGACAAAAGGACAAGTCGAAGAGAAGTACCACGGCAGACCAAAAACAAGGGGTTAGGAAAAATTTCACAAATTTCCTTCAAACAAACCAACCCACCTTTCCTTCCTGCCCCCATCGCCCCATCAACACCATGGGCAGCAGCAGCTCTAATGCTCCTGACTCTTAATATTAATGCCTGAGGATTCCAGCAACAAAATTCAACCTGTGTCTTTCTCTTTTCCTTCTTTTTCTGTTTAAATAAATAAATAACATTTGCACCTATCCTAAAAATAGGCTGACAGCTTCTCTGAATTCCCACTGCACATCTCACAATTTCCATTCATTCCTTACTTTCACTTCAAGTACCATGGCCCCTGCGAGCAGTGCTCATCAAAATTCTTCCAAAATCTTGTCAAAATTTGCTCTCTCGCGCGCGCGCAGAGCTTCACACTGTCACAGGGACACGAGGGGCTCAGGAACAACTTTTAGACTTGTGCCTCCTCAGGCTGGCGAAGGCTGGGCTTGGTGCGGAGGTGACAAGTAGCGTCTCTCACGCAGAGGCTGCATAGTGAGGGGCTCCCCGCTGGCCACAGGAAAAGCCCAGCCCCCGCCCCAGGCGAGGCACAAGCCACTGGGACTAAGTTAGCCCCATGGTAGGGTGTGGGAGAGGTGGGACGAGTGGCAGACTGCAGGCTAGCGTCATAACCCTCAGCAAAAGCGTGGGTGAAAACTTTATGTCCTCTGACAGCAGCAGGGCCTGTGGAAGGAGATGCAAAAGGTACAAATACTGTGTATCCTCATCAGATATAGCACACACAACTGCTCATACTTGCCCACTGCCCAAAGCCTAAAGCTCAAGAGAAAAAACATAACCTGTTTCAAAAGTTTGAGCAGTTATGAATTAGATGACACAACGTGATGAGGATTTGCTTAATTTATAGTGCGGTTCTTATCATACTCAAATTCAACACAATCCTACCTTTTGTAGGAAGTACATACGACTTCATACATTGTCCAAGTTCAATTAAAAATCACAGATGCTTTAAAAAGTAAAAGCACTTTGCGTCTAACAATGCTACTTATTAGACTCCTTGCCATAGGCAGAAACATACTACAGCTATTGATTAATTGCTGTGAGTGCTTCTTTCTCGACTACAGTAGCAGAATTGCCAGGTATTGAAGACTTCCAAAGTGTAGAGGTATAACTTAGTGACATGTTTTTTCCCCTCCACATACAATTATACTAAAACAAGGCCCGAGTAAGAAATTAATTTAAAAAAAAAATCAAAACAAACAAACAAAAAAAAACCAACAAAATGAGGATGTCAAGACTCGCTTCTACCAGAGTTGTGAATGCAAAGGTATCGGACATGTACACATGCAGGTATTCAACATTAAGAGATTTAAGTATAGTACGAAACACACACGAAGAAACTATAAATCTACCTTAGGAGGAGATGCTCCTTTCCTGTATAAACATTATACAAGTGCATTTTATACAGCTACAGATACATCACACCACACGGATACATGGGTATCCTTTCAGGGAGCTTCACATTTAAGTTAACTCAACTAGGTATTGTATGCCTCCTAAATGATAAAGCCATAAACGGTTGTTAAAAGCTCCCTGAAAAGTAGCAAATATTTTGTAAACTAGTCATATATTTAAGATTTCTGGACAGCAAGAGAAGGAAAAACAATTCCTCTCCTATCTAAAGGTACCAATCAAACACACTATGCACATAAACATCACAAGATGCTTGGTGGGAGAGTGTGTGTATGTGTTTGTGTGTGTTTTAATTAACTCCTTGAATGCATATGATGAGCCAGCCACCCAGAATTAGTAATGCCAAACTCCCGATTTGATTCAAGTGCGATGAATACAGCAGTTGAATTGTGCGGGCTGGTGTGTCACTCATCAGCTCTCTCATTTGGGCTTTTGCCTTCTGAGTCTAGCGCACAATTTAGGCAACTGGTAAATTATTGAGATGTTCATTAAAATCTATCATCTGTAACAGTCAACTTCTTCCTGGCTAAGCATAAGCACAACAAATGAAATTAGTGCACATGGGACATTAATGAGTCGTCTACAAATGCATTCATTCCTTCTGCCTTATTTCCGAAAAATTAAATCATGTCACTGCAAAAAGCCAGTATCTGAAACTTTTAACTGGCACTGTATTTATTCTCCAGATCCCAGACCCCTAGAACTACAAGCATAAGCAATAAAGTCTTTTTCTCAAAACATCTCAGTGGAAGGTAAAAGCTGCTCAGCCCAGTATTACAGAAATCTCATTGTTTTCTTTTAAATGAAGGAATAATCACTCTTACTTCTACAGGTAGATTTTAGGAGAGTGGAGCATAATTCTGAGCAAACTGGGTAATAGAAAGGTGTTAGTCTTTCTCCAAAATTCTCAGCAAACACAGGAGAAGAAGAAAGCTTTTAGGGTAACTTTAGCTAAGAAAAGCACTTCAGAATACGCAAAGTTTCCTTTTAGGAAAATGATTTCTCCATTTGACAGTGTTGGTACAATCCCAAAATAAATTCAGTGGGAGTCTGAAATGACTCGTGCAGCGCAGCAGTTAAGCAGCTAAGTATATTTTTTCCTCCCAGCAGAGGCTTGCTTTACACATCCTTGAGCCTTTCCTTTCTACAAGCTATTCACTAACACAGAGAACATTTTGAGCGCACAAAACTAGTGACTGTAACTGTTAAACCTGATCTACTGTCCCCATCCCTACTGCTCCCATCCACGCCTTTTGTCTTTTCCAGCTCTTCCCCATGGAAGCACTAATCCATCCTTCTTCCTCCCGCAAACACTGCGTACCCCTTTTCCTTGAAATATCATGTTGAAAATAATTTTAACATAAAAAGGAAGAGAAGAATGAAAAAGAGAAAGAGAAAGAAAAAGATAAAGGATGTCACTGCTCAGATGCCTAGCACAGCCTCTCAGTCTACAGAGAAATGTAAATATGCAGTAATTAATTTGGGTTTAAGAACATTCCATACACTAGGGACATTGTTAAGCAGTCACTTTATCTATTTTTCATTTATCAGATTTATTAAGACATTAAAACTTTATGTTGAACATTTCTGAGATTTTATCAATCTGTAAATTTCACAGCTGTTCACTATGTTTCTGGCCACACTGCCTTTATCTTTTCTTCAATGAAATAAACTTTCTATTGTGTCCATACTTGTTATATTCAAATATAATGACTCATCTTAATTAAAAAAAAGGAAGAAGAAAACCCAAACAGAACAGTTACTCTCTCTGAGATCTTTAAAACAAATTCAGTGTGCCACAGGTAGACCACAAAGTACATCCCAGAAGTTATCCGTTCCCTGTATAACAAACGGAGCAGATCCCAGTTATAATTTCTTCCTACGTTTCTGCAAACAGCATCCCCCTCAGTGTATGCATTCTGACGCTCCTCAATAAAGTAGCCGAACAGCCACAAACAGAAATACAGACATGCAAGTAGCTTCTCAGGAAAGGATGAAAACCCTCACATTTTTGGTATGGTAATTAATTATACATGCTAATTCACAAAACCTACTGCAATTTACTAGTGATGCTGAATGAATTAATGAATGTTTATTCATCTGACACTGAGGATTCATTTTCATTCCAACTGTGTACCGTAAATGGTCCCTCATAATAGACACAGACATACAAGAGAAGTCCCCTTGATCCAGATCCCTTCAGTTGAGGTGACTGAAAGTTTCTGAATTGTTTGCAGTTTACCAGAATACACTGAAACATCATGAGAAAGATGACACGGAAAGAAGAGTAACCTCCTGAGATATACACAGACGCTCTGAGACCTGAACTGCAAACAACTTCACCTGATAAATCTTTGCCTCCCTGTAATTTGTATTCAAGTTTAAAAGGGAGTAGTGGGACACGGACAGTAATACCAAAAATGAAGTCAGTCGTCCAGAACCAACATGCTGGACCCCAGCGACTGCAGAAATGTGCTCCAAGAACTCTGTTTACCGAGATTGTGAGAATACAATCTGCCATAAGTGTCTAAAAATAATAATTTGCATCATGCACACATACAGACATGAACTCTCTGAGCATGTGTGTCTGAGGGTCTGTGCATCTGTGTAAGAGAAAGTGCATCCTCATAGCCATTTTCTGATGAACACATACATTACACGGACAGTATCTGTGTATGTGTGTTAACTGTAGTCAAACACACACAATGTAAACAAATGGTAATGATTAACAGATATTGGTTTGTATTACCAATTTCAACTTCAGAAGGGAAATTTAAAAAGCAAAAAAATAAATTACATGCTCCAAGGTTTGTTTTTATTGCTTCCCATTTCTACTGCTTGCTATTATCCGCACAGCAAAAGGAGAGCAGCGTATTGATTATTTAACTAGAATGTTTACAAGAGCAAAGCTGGGATCTCTGAAAATGAAATGTATGCAGGGGGGAGGAGAGTGGAGAAGCTTGTTCCATTTCTAAGGAGGATGTTTTGTTCACAAATATTTATTTATATATAAAATTTATATGGATATATTTATGTTGCAGAGAGACTTCAGATTTTTCAGAAAGTCCCCAACAGGAAAAATGAAAGGACTTCGCTCTGCTTCACAAAGTTTACAAGTATTCAGTTAATCACAAAGTTCAAAGAATAATCAAAAGTGCTTGCTTTATAAACTTATATGCATGATCGTAATGAAGCCTATGAAATACTATATTGTATGAACAAGACAAATGCACCATCATGATGACAGACCAGATTCAACACCAGAAACAGTAACCACTTCCTCAGGTAGTTGAGCTAAGTTAATATAATGCACGTGAACAAAACCAATTTTGTTCTGTTATTGGTGATAAACCAAGGATAAACACCAAGTATTCCAAGCAGGTCCGGAAAATTAATTGTATTAACAACAACCTTGCAATCACGCCAATTCCACTTTCTAGTAAGGAAGTGTTCTAGTTGCAGCATAAGAATAGCAAGCGTTAAAATAGTTCTAATCTGCATTTCCCCATTTTATTCTCCAATCTTTCAATTCAAACGTTCTTTCCTTCCCTTTCTCTGCATGAATGTTCCTCGTCCCACTTAAAATGTTTTTATCTTGTCTTCTTTTCTATGCCTTTACTATCAAATTCAGTAGGTTTGAACGATGAACAGCTTGACTTAGCATATTTTTAACCAGCTGGTCTAGCACCTAGCTTGTATTGCATAGTCAGATACAACCAAATGTTTATACAGGAGGTAGCTTTCACGAAGATGAGAAAAACCTAAGTAACGCGCATCCTGGCGTTCTTTATTTACCACTTAGAAATGAAAGTTTGGATTGTTTACTGCAGCCGCACAAGTGACTATTAATAACCTTCAAAAATGAAGCCAGAGGGAAGGGATGCCAGATCATCAATGGACGCGGGTACAAACGCTTGAGAAAACGCTTCAAAATCTCTTAGGTGCACCAGATCATATGAAATAAAGACGAAAACTATCGGAGGTCACCAGCCGTCGCCAGTGACAGCAAAAACTTAATTCCAAGCAGGAAAGGCTTCTGCTTCGGGCAGGGGGAGAGGGGCTCCTCTACGTCATACCCAAACCCCGCTCCTGATACTCCGCGACAGGCGGCGGCCAAAACTTGGGAGGCACGAGTTTCACTTTTTTTTTTTCTTCTCCTTTTTTGCCCCCCCTCCCTTTTTCCCCTTTTCTCATGTCCTCAGGCAGAAGGATGTTCTCCTGACAGAGGCCCGGGATATTAACTTGCCTAAAAATAATCGCTCCTGCTAGATCAACAAAAGATCATGTGCTCGGCGGAGCGCCTTCCCAAGTTTGACGGGAGGGCGAGGTTGGAAGTTGAACCCCCTGCTTCGCCCGCCACCGGGCATCCTCTGTAGACCGGGGAGTCCCCGGATAGGGGCGGGGAGGTGCTGCCCGGGAAGGCAGCTCGCTCAGTGTACCACGGCGGGCCGGTTATGGTGGGCTGCAGGAGGGGACGGCAGCCCCCGACACAGCGGAAAGGAGCTGCGCGCCGCGAGCGCTTCGCCGGGGTGGCTGCGAGAGGGGCTCGGCGGCGCCCGCCGCAAGCACGGGGCTCCCCGCCCCGCCCTACCCCACCGAGACGCCGTCTGAATAGCCAAGGTAACGCCAGGAATAGGGGGGGTGGGGGCACAGGACACCGGGAGGAGCATCTCCCCGGCCTGCCGCCAAGCGCCGGAGTTGCGCGCCCGTCCCCCGTGTGTCCGTGCGAGCCTGCACCGTGGGCAGCCCAACCGCGCACAGGCGCGCAAACACGCGTGCTCATGTAAATACAGTTTAAAAAAAAAAAAAGAAATAAAAAGAAAAAATATTTTAAAATACAACAACAAACCACAAAAACAACAAAAAAAAAAAAGGAGGGGGGGGTAACACACACGCACACCCCCCAAGGCAAAAGGCAGCGGCCCCCCCGCCCCAACAACTCGACTCACCTTTCAAACTCCTGAGGTAAATCAGGGTCAGTTAGCATGCTGGAAAAGCACAATTTCCCTTTGTCACAGCAGCCACCTATGGTCGCCTCCAACTGAACCTGTCAAGTGAGTCCAAACCTTCTAAAACCGATTGATTTTCTCTCTCTCTCTCTCTCTCGCTGCCTGCCTGCCTGCCTCCCTCCCTCCCTCTCTCCCTCCCTCCCCTCCCCTCCCTCCCTCCCGGCTCGCTCAGAGCTAGGACTCCTTGACCAGTCTCTTAAAGGGGCAGCAGCGCGCCGCGAGCCAGCCTGCTCGCGCAGCTCCCCCCCTCCCGCCGCGGCCGCGAGGCGCTGGGCAGCCGCCGCGCGCTGCCGGTCCCCGCGCTGCCGGTCCTGCTCTCCCGCCGCCACCGCGGCGGAACGGGGAAAGTCAACCCCTTCAATGTCCTAAAACCTTGGGGGGGGGGGGGGGGGAGTGGGGGGGGGAAGGGAGGGGGAGAGGCGGCTGCTGTTGGGGGAAGGGGGGGGGGGGTAGAAAAAAAAACAAACCACTACCACAAAACCCCAAAAAGCCCGGCAATCCACCTCAAACGGCAAACCAGGAGCAAATCCCCTGCGCTGAGGAAGATCAGTGGAGAAAGAAGATAGAACAAGAGCAGAGTGATTAAATTGAAACAGTTATCAACTCTCTCGGAGTTGAAGGGGGGGGGGCGAGATTAGACACATAAACATGTTACCAAAGGCATTTGTGCTCCGAAGAATTTTCATTCCTTTCTCTCTCTCTCTCTCCCCCCACCCCCCCTCTTCCCTCTCCGCGCTCTCGCTTTCTCTCTCCCTCTTTCTCTTTGGGGAGAGGGGGGGAAACAAATACCCAAACCACCCCGCACAACAATCAGGCATTGTTCTGAGAGAAGAAAAGCAACTTTGACAGATTGAAATATAGCAGAGGCCCCTTCAAGGAAACCTGTAAACAACTTGTCACTCACTCTGTCGGTCTCACTGTTAGCTCTTGCTCTCCACAAAGTACTGCGAACCGTCCTGGCAACAAACCCTAAGTTTCCTCAGCTCCAAACTTCATCAAACAGCCCCGTTCTGTGCGAGGAAAAAGGTAGCCACATGCCAGAACAGCGGGCACGCACAAACAAACAACCAAAATAAACTTTCCGTTCCTCTGCTAGGGCTTTTCTTGTTTCCTTTTTACCCCCACCCTCCACCCCACCCCGGACGAGCAAGAGGAATCCCTCCCGCCGTGGATCTCCCTAATTTCCCCTGCCTAGACAGCCCCCGATAAGAAGGTGGCCGGTTGGTTGTCGGAGCGCAGCCTCCGCGGCACTTCCAGTGATCTAGATAAAAATCTGGCAGACGAGGAGGGCAATCAGGTAATGGACCTTTGACACGCGGGGACAATCCCACATCCCTCCCGCCCCGGCGGCCCGGGGACACCGCAGCCCGCCCCGGCGGGAAGAGGGGGGCAGCGGCCGCGAGAACGCCGCAGGGAAATCCCGTCCGAGCCCCGGGGATTAGCTCCAGAGTAAGGGCGCGGGGGATAAAAATAGGGGGGAAAAATTAAAATCTGGTCTCCCTGTTCTTTAGCCCACACACAACCACATATCTATACTCCATTCTTTCCAGTTCCACAGCCCTAATTCCTTTCTCTTCTTTTTTTTTTTTTCCCCTTCCCTCTTTAATTTGCAGCTGGACAACATTAAGGGCCTTTAAAAACCACGAGGTTTTGACCCCACAACAATGTGATTAGGTCCACTGCCCCCTCTCTTCCACTCTTATCCCTACCTCCCAGGGACACAGAGAAAGCAAGTTTACTTTTTGAAATACATACACATATTGGCCCAGAGAGGCTGTAAAACATTCAACGTTTCATGCCCACTGGCTTAAAAAAAAATCCAAATAGAAAAGCTTATTATTTTTATTAATATCCAACAGCTACACTGTTTAATTTGCTCCCTTTCCCTCTCAATGCATATGTTATAAACCAGCAGGCTCAGACAGGGGCATCAGTCCAGTGTTGGCATAAAGACATCATCAGCTACAAGTCTGGGATGATTATTTTAATCACAAGTAGCAAACCCACTTGCAGCTCATGCACATCATCCCCAAAGAGCATTAGACCACTGAGGAAACAAAACACTGAAGCTAAGATTGCAAAGGCGCCTTCGTTGCAGCTCATAAAAGAGGATCTGCAAAGGCTGCCTCCAGCCTGCCTTACACCACCACAGCGCTCAGAGCAGAGTCGCACACAATCTGTCAACTTCTGGCATGAGGTAGATCTAATGGCTCCTCACTGTGGGGCAGGGTAAACTGACTTCCTTCAGTAGCCCCTAGCAAATAATATTTTCCACAGAGGCCCATTCAGAGGAGTCCGACAAAGCTATGCACATATGTACAAGGATTTTTAATTTGTTATTTAGTAGCTAGCCCTTTTAGGACAGCCATGAAGTAGACATTGAAAAGGCAGCAGCTGATTAAAAAGAACAATTACAAATACTTTCTCTTTCATCTGAGGGTCTCCAAACCACGTTAAGTCTCACATTACTCCTCTGCAGGTAATAAATATAATTAGGGCCAATTCCAAAACTTTATTTGTATTGAAAAGTATCTCACTCTGCAGGGGCTCCATTCAAATCAGTAAATCTCTGTGTAGAGTAGGAGGCTACTTAGTAGGAGAATTTGGCCTCAAATAAGGAAACTGAGACACAGGCAGGCTTAGTAGCTTGCCCAAGTTGACACAGTTAGCCAGCTCCAGGAAAAAGATGAGAAACAAAGATCTCATGTGCCTCACAGTCGACAACAGTCCTTACACTCTTGAAACATATATTTCAGCTACTTTTCCCACAAAGGTGTGATTTTTTTTCATCTGCCATTTGAATAATACATACTTCATTGCTCTATTCACATTTGTAGGGCCCCTTTTCTTGGTCTCATTTCCCCCTTGATGCCCATCCATAAATGCTGCTCCTCTCTGCTGTGCCTTGCTTTGCTTCCCCTGTTTCCTCATACTTGGCCTCGGGAGAAGTTTGCAGAGAGAAGCCACTCCAAAACTCCATCTGGACGAAAATTACGACCACCTCTTATTCACAAAAATTTCATCACTTTGGGCAGTACTTCTGCATTTTGACTGCACAATAGATCCACTTGGCTCTCTAACCTCATATCCATGCAAAACTCATGCTCCACTCCACAACTGCCCTTCTTCTACCATGTCCTTCTCTCACCTGTTCACATGTATTTACCTCTTCCTTTATCATTTCCCACTGGAGCTTTTTCCAGGGCAATGATCACATACTCCTCCAAGACGGTGTAATGCCTAGCACAATAGGGTTCCTTGGTTGCTGGCTCTCAGTGAATATGATTATAAACCAGAGCCATTACCATCACCATCAGGAATTGTGGAAGAGGATATTGGCTAAACTAGGAAGAAGTACAAAGAACCATAATAAAAAGCAGGGGGGGGGGAACACAAAAAAGATAACTGAGCAGGAGGGAGAACTAAGAAAGCAAGAGGATGTGGAAGCAAGGAAGGAAGTAGAGATCATTCCCCTGAATGTTTCTGGCATGAATCCTTCTTTTCTCTTGCTTTAGTTTACATCTACACAAACACACTTTGTGCTGAGGTACCTGCCTGTTCTTCCCTGTTTCTTGCATTTTATGTTCTCTGCAACTACTAAGCTTCCTCTCCCAGCTGAGTGGGGGTTAAATAGAGCTGGGTCCAAAAAGGAGTTTAAAAAGAGTTACTATTGTATTAACATTGTATTGTATTACTCTATCATTGTATGGTTCTTACACAGAATGGCAGGTTGGAAGGGACTCCAAGGATCATCTGGTCCAACCTTTCTATAAGACAGCATAGTTTAAATGAGATGGCCCAGCATTCTGTCAAGCTGAGTCTTAAAAGTGACCCATGTAAGCAAACCCACTACTTCCCCTGGGATACAATTCCAATCTCTAACTGTTCTCATTGTAAGCAGTTTTCTTCTGGATTCCAATTGGAATCTCCCCAGCAGTAACTTGTACCCATCACCCCTTGTCTATTCCATGTGACTCCTTTGAAAAAGAGTGTCTCCATCACCCTGGTAGCCTTAAGCCTTCTCTTCTCAAGGCTGAACAAACCTAGTTCTCTCAGCTTTTCTCACCTGGCAGGGCTTCCAGGCCTCCAACCATTCTCATGGTCCTTCTATGGACACTTTCTAGCCTGTCCACATCTCTTTTTTTGTACAGTGGGGACAAAAATTGCATGCAGTACTCCAGGTGTGGCCTGACAAGCACTGAGTAGAGTGGGACAAGGACTTCTTTATCTCTGCTGGCAATGCCCTTGTTCATACAACCCAGCACCCTGGTGGCTTTCTTTGCCACTGCAGCACACTGTTCACTCATGCTGACCTTGCTATCCACCAAGACCCCTAGGTCCCTCTCCACAGGGCTGCTCTCCAGCCACGTGGATCCAAGTCTGAGCTGCATTCCTGGGTGTATTCCCAGGTGCAAGACCCTACATTTGTCCCATTGAACTTCATAAGGTTCTTGCTAGCCCACTCCTTCAGCCTGGATTATTAGATTGTTAACAGTCTGTTGCATAGATTTACCAATAAAATTATGTTCTTGTAGTATGTTCAGCTGCAGTCACAAGAGAGAGAAAGCAAGTTAGACAAATGCTTTGAGAGAATATTAAAACTTTTCTATGAATCATTTCATATTAAGGCTTGGTTTTTAGAAATTGCCAGGACATATCACAAAGGCTGCTACCATGTCAGAAAAGTGGGGAAAAAGAAGGAACTGGGATAAATAACCATTGACTGAGAAAGAAGATAATGTATGTAATATGCAACTGTCCAGTTTTTAACATACTGCGTTTCATCTTGCTCTGAAACTTTTGACTGGTACCAGCAAGATCTGATGTCCTTTTTTACGCAGAGGGCTGTGGTTACAAAATCCACTTGCAACCTCGCAACTCCAAGTTCAGTCCTCTCAACTGAAGAAGTCAGAATATAAGTACAATTATCTTCAGCTGATGAGAAGAGTGAAACCTCCTTCCACACCTCCCCCAACAGTTCAGTGAAGTTCCATTTCTCTTGCATTGCTTGCTTTAAGAGGTGCTCAAAATAAAACAAGTCCAGGTAAAAAAGGACAATTTGGGTTGAACTAAACAAAAAAGCTGATTTTCACTTGGCTGAGAGGAAGCAACTCGATTTATAAACTCCTATCTGAATTTTTTTTTTTTGCTTAACTGAAATTTCTGTCACTACACTGGTTCTCCAGTTCAAGAGGTGAACCAAAAAAATCAGTTATCCACCCAGCTCCAGTTAGAAATACCACAGCTCTGGAATATTGCATAGATGTAATCCACACGTCTTTAGGAAAGCGTGCTGGCAGAATGAAAACTTTACATTAAAAACATTTATTTATTTTAAATCATCAAATGACAGCACTTTAGCCTGGTGCCTTTGGCAGCTACTGCAATACAGTAAGTAAAGGAAGTGCTGTGGAAAAAAAAGGGTAAAAAAAAAAAAAAGGCAAGCTCTTTGGGTTTTGTTGTTTCCACTGTAGGTTTTAATAATAGAGACCTACAAAGTCCAAGGAAATGTAAGATGTTCCACAGAATGATTTACTGGAAAATTCTTACAGAAAATATGTAAAACTCTGAAGTTCCTAGATGCATTTTCTTTTTTCAGGCACACATCTAAAACAACTGCAGCATTAAGAACAAATCTGTGAGATTCCTAAGCAAGAGTGTTTTGGAACAGGTTACAAGAGAATGGAAGGCGAATAGACTGGCGTTGATGCATTTACTATGAAGAATACCTCACAAATAATGAGTGCTTACTTCAGAGTATGGAAATGTTTAGCTACAATGCAGTTTGGATCATATGCTTAGGAACAGATTTTTCCTTTCAGTGTGCATGCCTAGCTGCCATTTCCATTAATGGGAATTAAGTACATGTGTCAAGAGGAGAAGTTAACTCTTAGAAATATAACTAATCTATGCTTTTTTTAAAGAATGTAAATGCCACATCAGGCATGTTCAGTGTTGGCAAAACTGAGTGCTGAATATAGTATAGCAAAATCCGAGAAGGAGAAGGCGGTCTGGAGGACTGCAATTTCTGTGCTATTTAGAGTTTTTCAATTTACTGAATTTCTTCAAGTAAAAGTAAAACCATCTCATTTGCAAGTGGGAAGCCCTCATTTATCAGCTACTTACTTGCAATTTCAGCAAGGGCCTACCATCTGCATCTGAGAACTGACACTACCCTTAAGAAAAAAAAATTTAAAATTGGAATTTTCATCTAAAATTTGAATTCAAACTTCCCTCAGGGTCACTAAATATTACAATAAAGCTCCTAATATTTTTTTTTTAAATGGATGTTGGCATGCATCAGCCAGGGTAAATGAACCTCAAAGTTAACACAGATGTAAATTATCTATAAAATAAATGGGGGTTTTAGAAATAAAAGTAGTATATGTAAACACATTTAAAATTAGTTTGTACATCTAGGCAATAAGTAGCTTCTAATTGTGAAAAGGAGAAATACTAGAGACAGGACACATTCCTGATTTTGTTCCATGTCCATCCCCACTCCTGATTCCTTTATCTTAAGTACAGCTGATCTTATTGTTTCTCTATACTGTCAGTTAGCTACAGGGCCTCTTTGTTGTCTGTTATAGAAGCCTTGGTCTGCAAAAAAACAGCTTGGAAAAAAAATAAAAAGTGGACAGTTTAAGAAAAAAATAGTCACAGAAATAGAAGGAATATCCATGGATAGGAATTGTGCTTGAAGTGATTCAAGAAGCTAACTGGATCTCAAATTTACAGTTTCTTGTTAAGGTTCTGAACATAAAATGTTATGAAAAATAGGAGCCTGTTGCTCTCAGACTAACCCCCCCCCCCTTTCTTTTTTTCACTACAGATATTTTGCATGGAATGCAATGTCCTGACTGGAGCCCACAGCCTCACCTTGCAGGCACTCTCCCTGCTCTGCCTCCATCCTGATCAGCCCGATTACTTTCTGACTGACAGGCCTGCTTACTGTCAGTGCCCATCCAATCCTCAGCCTCTGGATGACAATGCCAGCAGGAATGTTCTTCCTCGGTGTCATTTCCAATGACTGTTACAAACATGTAAATGCCTGCCACAATATAACCGACCATGAACCTAACTCGGTTCATACAGACAACCACCTCCCATCAAAAGGAAGTTACCTCCCTTTTCCCCTGTTGCACGTGTGGAGGAGTAGTTGGTAGAAATCAAGTCTCTTCTGAACAGGCAACTGAAGTTTTATAGCCAAGCATATAAGCTTCTGAGCCTAAGTATCCTAAAAGAGCTATTTATAAAAGTAGACAATAATCATCAAGCCTGACTCCAAGTTCACTGAAACGGAGCTCTTTCTGCTTAACCCAGCGGGACTTCCTGTGTGTCTCCCAACATGATTCTTGCAGGTTTTATCATCATATTCTGATCACTTCCCCAGTAACTATGCTCTTTTTAAAAACTTATTCATTGGACAGGGTGAGAATCATGACATTTTGTCTCTGTATTTATAATCTGACTGCTTTTTCCTTATAGCCTGTTTTTACCTACCTGTGCAGCAAGGATGCTGGGTTTAAAATAGATTTGCTTCCATTGACTGATGTAAAGAAGCATCCATTAAAAGTGCAAGGGTATTTTGGAATAATCCACAGCACCTAGTCTTATGTTTTGCAAAGGCATGCCAACCTTCTTCTTGTGGTCATGAGGTTTGCTCTGGTGTTTGAAATAAAAATTCTCCACACCACATCTATTGTCTTTCAGTGCTGTTACAAATTGTTTAGTACACTTTTGCCTAGGACTACAGCCACACTCAGCAAACCAGATCGAGGTCTTTGGCAGTGGACATGATACTAACATACAGCTCAATTCATAGTTGCCCTTTGTTTTATATACTACACTAGATTAGAGAAAAAGTGAGTGTATAAAATAATTTTAATTACCATTACCATTTCTGTTCAGTTTGTACTGGAAGAGCAGTGAAGATTTAGGTCTTCTGTAAGAAACATCCTCTCTCTGAACCAGTTTAGACTGTCATCATAATTAGAGAACACACACAAAAAAAAGGTAACATTCTAATACTCTGTAAATTGCTTCTCTATTTTATGCATTTTTTTAGCCTGTATAATCAAAATAATTCATGTAACCACTATCTAGTAAATGTTTCCAAAATGTAGATGCTGCAATGTGCAGGTTTGAAATTCAGAATAAATTCGTAAACGTATTCCCTTCCTCTATACCACACACAGGGCCCCTACATTACAGATACGGTCTACAATAAGAGTAATACAAATTAATGTTTATCAAATGCACTCTGCTGATATTTAATTGTTATACATGTCACTGGGAAGATCATACTGTAAATTAAGCAATGATTCCAATGACATTAAACACATCTCTGTAAGGAATGGAGTTATAAACCACACTGCTATCTTATACCTTGCACAGTGAAACAGCAATCAATCAGTGCGTAGAGCTATGTTTCATTTATGAAGTTACAAAAGCATGCCACACTCATTCATTTTAACGACACTCTGATGCAGTTCTATGAGTGATTTTCCATTTTTGAGTAAAAGCAAAACTAGTGTCATGTGGTTCTGTCAAAGCAAAAAGCTGAAATTCTACTTGCAACACACAGACTCCAGTTCAGCCAATTTCACAGAGAAATAAATGCCTAAGTATGGTATAAAACAGACCAATGCCTGGTTGGTATTGCTATTTCTATGGAGGCTTAACTCTTGCTTCTCATCTCTCATTACATGGGACAGCTAGGGGCTAGAAACATTGCCTCAGTAGCATGCTGAATGCCCCTAGGAATGCTTGTGCACCTTGTATGGAGGAAAACTGAGAAAATACTACTGCAGTAATCTGAAGTAGGAGTATGGGAAATCAGAATATCTGGGGACACTCTTCAAAATCCCTAATGCTATCTAGGTACAAGGTTGACTACCTTCTACAATTAATTATCTTCTAAGCAAGACAGATTTTAAACAGCTGTCACTGAAGTATATTCAGAATATAAAAGAATCAGAAATGAGATCTACAAAAACCACAGCCAACCAACCAATAAAGAAAAACAAGAGACCATTGGATTGAGACAAACATTCATTAAGATTAAAATACAAAGACATTTCTCAGGAATGTTTATAAAAGAAAATTCATGTCATAAATTCTCCTCTGCCTGGAGAGGATCCAAAGCTGAGCGTCTCTTCTCTTGCCATATAACATTGTACCGAATCCAGACTGCACATTTGGTCACCCGCTTTTCCCCTTAAACAACACTTTCTATTTCTGATGTGGCTTTTGTTTTGTTTCACAAAGTTTAATTTCTCTTTCTTTGTTGATATTTTCCTTTTGCCATTATTTCAGAGTTGTGCAAAAGTAATTAGTGACACGATGCCAAGGACTAAACCTCACAAGCAACCTAAATATTTTGATTCACTGAGAATGCAGTCCATAATTTACAAAGTGCCTGACCTCTGTCCAATAAATAAAATAAAATGAATTAGATAACTTCTGCATGCTAACAGCTTGAGGCATACAGAGAAAAAAATGCTGAAATGAAGAAATGGTGAACACTGCCACATTCAGGTATCAGAGATGGACTTTGGGCACTTTTTCAAGAAACAAAAATCAGATACATACCTTTTTAGCATTTGACCCCACACAATCAATCCTGCCAACCACCTCTCTTGATAATTGCATGTAGCCACTGCCCTTTCTTAAGAGCAATGTGGGATAAAATGTGGGCAAAGATTTCACATGCTACAATGTCACAGGTGAAACTTGGTTTCTAATGAATTCCCAGCAAGCACTAGAATGGCAGCAGGTGTCTCCAGAACTGCAAATCAAGTGGAAAATAAAAGGAGGCAGACACGCACCTTGGGTGTTTTGGTTGTTTTGGTTTTGCTGAGGGGTTTTGGTTTCTTTTATTTGTGGTTTTAGTTTTTTTAACTGCCCTTTTTGGTTCTTTGTTGTTTGGTTTGGTTTGTGTTTGGGATTTTTTTTGCAGCTTGCCATAAATTTCTCAGAGGGGTCCCAATATCGTAGTCAAAGTTCAAACTTGCTATATGCAGTCAAGACAGGCCTCTGGCACAAAAGCAACCATACAAAGCTTTGTACCTACAATCTCTAAAAATGCCACAGTTTTTAGTGTGATTTGTGGGTTGTGACACTAAAAAAAAAGGCAGGCAGGGTTTTCAGGGTCTTGCGTATACTTGCATGAAAAAAAACAATAGATCATTTAATATAAGCAAGTTCTCTTATGATAGTTTGAAAAATCATCACAGTATTTAAGTGAGAATTCTGCCTCAAACACAGAAACTGCAGCCAGCTTCCCAACAAGAGACAGCTCTCCACTACATTATGTCCTAGATGTTTCAAAGCAAGTGAGGCTCAGACCAGACAAGTGTTCTATGAGAGAGGGAAGTTTATTCCTGTCCTTCAGCTCCTGCTGGCTGCTTTAATTCTGGCATATACATGACTTCAGAAAAACAGGCAAGCGTGCTACCAAATTTGATACCATGAAGTACCAACCAAGGCACACCATAACCCCTTGGACATCCCTCTGAGGACCACAGCTGATCAGTGCAGGTCCAGGCACCCCTGGATGAAGCTCCTGGATACACAGGCTATACCAGATATATAGAGCCTGCTGTGTTAGAGAACTTCACCTGTTAGAGCTGTAGTCTGCAAAGACAACTTTTTTCATGGCTAACCTCAAAGTCTTGGATTGGGACACATACTGCAGAGATAAACATGTGAGTGTTTTTATTTCTATAAGGAAATACTTTGAGAATCTCAACCAAAAAATTAATTACAAGTTGCATAAAGTTTCCTATTTTGTATTTGTTTGTTTTCATCTGACTAAATGGTTCTGTGGTTTTGTAATTATTACAGAAGGAAAAGGAGTAACCAATCTTCACTTCTTTTATTTCATAAACTCCTGGTTTTATTATTTATATTTTTTTTCTAAACAGTCTCAAAGCTTTTTTATCATACAGTCTATTCAAAATTAACGTTTGCTCTGCTTTTCTTTGCATTTCTTCTACATCATTCATCAAGTAGCCTAGCTCATAAATAACTCAGTATTACAGGAAGGGGCTTGCTACTGACATGCCACTCTGGTATTTTCAGCATTATTTGTTACTACGTTTTCAACAACTGGATATTGTCTTTGGGTAATTCCACCTCCTTCAAGTATTCCGTAAGAAAACATAGGTCATCTTCTCTTCCACTGCCAAGCGGTCAGAGTTCTGCTAGAACAGAGCAAGACAGCATCGACACATCCATTTTTCTGCCTGATGTGCACTACTCTGCATGTGTCAACACCACGCATGGGTAGCCAATCTGCTCATCTTCCTGCATGGAGTCCTCTACTATCTTCTCTGGCCCTGACCTGAACAGTTCTGCCCCAAACACAAATGTTTCTGTACCACTGCTCACAGCCATTTTCAATTCATTGGTACATACATGAGGTGAGACAACACCTACAACACTCAGGCTTTGAATACCCCTTGTAGTTTTCCTATATCAAACATTGACAATATGCTTAGTTTTGTCTTCTGTTCCTCAGAGGATTATCTAACTCTTGAAAGTACTCCTATTCCACAACCACTTTTCTAATAGCCCCTTGTGAAGGTCTTTCAAAAAAAACAACTTTCTCTAAAGGAAAAACATAAATCTAATGATTGTCTTTTACTGTTTGTTGACAAGCTCAAGGAATTATCATTAGGCATAATTTTTCTTTACAAAAGCTATGATGATGGATAGCTATGGTATCACAATACTCATCTATATGTCTCCTAATTTTATTTTTTATTACTATTTCAACCAATTTATCAAGTACGGAAGGAAATTCATTAGGCTAATTCTCAGCATCAATTCTACCGTTCAATTAAACAGAAGCAGAAAAATTGCTCTCTCCAACCTTACAGGTTAGAAGCCAATATTAAGGAAAGACTACATATTAAGTTAGCAGCCTTATTTGAGCTCACCATCAATTTTCAGTGGCACACTATGATCTGTCTAACTTTACTAGGTACTCTGTTGCTCTTTATGTGATGAGTTTAGCACTTACTTTTCCTTTGACAGTAGCTAATCTTTAATATCGCAAAAGAATGGCTACAGGTTAGATTTCCCTCTTAAGTCTTCTGTGATAGAATATGACAAGGGAATAATTTTTCTCAGCAAACCTGTTCTCCTCCTTACCTATTATTCTGTGGTACAATACTAAGGAAAAAAGCCTTAACTGTTATTATGTGTTACAGTCCTGAGGGAAAAACAATGCCATTTAGAAAATATTTGAATTTACTCTCTGCAATTTCAGATCAACTCATCCTCAAGACACTGTGCTTGTTTTGGATGGGGTTCTCTTGCATTTCTAACAAGCAACTGTCATATCCTCCATACCTGTTCCAATAGCACATTTACAATACAATACAATACACCACCAGGTTGGAAGAGACCTTCAAGATCATCGCGTCCAACCCATCAACCAATCCAACCCACCTAAATACAATACAATACAATACAACCCACCTAAACAACTCTCTCTCTTTCCCTCATACTGCATACTGGGTGGTGCAAAAAAAGTCTTCAAGAAACTTGGAACCAAGTCCATCCTCTAGACTTAGTAAGCCCTCAGGAGTCAATAAACTTTCACCATATATTGATTACCAAGGAAACCTGTAAAATCAGAATCTTTGTCAAGGCGGTATGAAAGGAGCTCTCTGAAGTTGAGGGAACTGTAGCTTCCTGCATCAGGCAAGTGGGGCAGGGATTTTGTGAGATGAAACCACCATGTAAGAGGTTTTTTTGACAGTCTCTGCATATGGTTGGACTAGCCTGTGTAAGGAGAAACACTGGTTTTCAGTAATGATCCCACAGCCTGCATTTACAAATCTGATTGCAGAGTTTATTGTGTGACTACTCTGCAGCACCTGACTATATTCATAGGGAGAGAAGACATGTGAAACCAGGATGAAAAAGCTTCAACATTAACCAAAATCTGACAGGGTTGGTTTTTTTTTTTTGTTTTTTTTTTTTTGTTTTTTTTTTTTTTTTTGTTTTGTTTGTTTTGTTTTTTGTTTTGGTTTTTTGTTTGTTTTTTTTTTTTTTTGAAACTATGCTTCTTACAAAATATTTCCTTGCTTTAGAATTTTAGTTTCAAATCTGCTTTCACTGCTGCTACACACACATAGTCTCCCTGTCCCTCTCTCTGATATCCATACAGAACCTATAACAGGACCCATCCCTAAAATACAGGCTATTGTATGAAAAATTCTTGGTACTGTGTTTTTTTAAAGGTTGCTACAGACAAAATCTGTGTACCACAATGGTTGTTCATACATCAATATTCAGTTTTAATATAACACATGAGTATACTACATGGGGAGGACTACAGTAAGCAAACTTCTTAGAAACAATTTGTTGGACTATTTAGATTCACAGGTCAACAGTCACCAGGAATAACAGATAGGAGTCCCACCCCTAACGACATGAGTAGTACCAAGGCAACAGACCGTTCATGTGCTTAACATCATGTGGACAGTGAATCCCATGTATTTTTGTTGCATTAGCCTGACTCCCCATAGTTATTCTTTGCATAACCAGGAGCATCTGTCTAGGACTTTCAGATATTCAGCATCAGTTGCTGAAGAGTCAGATGCTGCTGAGCCATGTCTGCCCATCCCAAAGTCTCATATGAGGCAATAGAGGCAGTAGATCATCGCTGACAGCCATAGCACATTGCCCAGCTCTTTACAATTTGCATACCTAGAGAAGCTTTCAGACTTACCACATTTAGGATCAGTTATGATGCAGAACAGGATCCCTGTAAAGCAACACACACAGGTCTCATGGCGTCATTCTAAACTGGAAGCTGAGACTGAGCATTTCCATTCCCCTACCACTGAGTAAAGTTTCTGCACATTTAGACTACAGACAACTCTTACTCCTAGTGATCTGAAATGTATCTGTTATATTTGAAGTCATCTCCCTAACAGCATGATCATATCTTTTGTGCTTATGCCTTTATTCACAGGTAACCATGTAAGTGTCATTATTTTCTCAGTGTTTAAATACACAGAACTGAAAGAAAGAAGTATTCATAGAAAGCATTCAGCTTGGGTACGGTGATCCCTTCAAACATCTAAAACCTCCACAAACTTCACCAAAATTAGAAAAAGATAAGTGCAAGTTGTCTTAATGAATATAAAGAATCTATAAAGCCGTCACTAGGTGGGTCCATAGCAATGGATTAGACTTTGAGAGACGTTACATGCAAAACATTAATGCTTAAAACAGATGCAATGCAGACCAAAAGAGTCTGGAAATGGGAAAATGAAGCAGGAGAGAGTCTTTCCTCCAACTGCAGAGCCATTAGGCATGGAAACCAAAGGGATGAGGGCTATATTTTGCACTGGCTGCCCCCCACCTTGTTGATGCTTTCATAGGAAGAGTACAGTAACAATTACAACATTACAAGTCATTCATGTTCTCTGGTAAATAGGTCCACATGCTCCTGTAAAAGCAGTAATTCTCTCTGTAGGAGTATGGTGAGGATGAAAGAAGGTATTTTACAGATCCAAATCAATGCTCTTCAAGCCAAAAGAAGAATGTTCCTAATTCTTTGGGGCAGTGAGTGGAAAGTGTCATTTCTTAAATTACTTTCCTCTTCAACTGCCATAAGAGTAGAGTGTGGGTTCCAGGCAGAAAACCCATTATTTTTGGTTTGGTCACATTTATTCAGATTTAGCCAAACTTCAGCCAAGTAGAAAAGTACCTCAGCATGGCCACCAAGACAGCAAGGAAGGAATAACAGGTATTTTCTCATTTTTGCTAAGGAGAAGCTCCTACTAGAATACAAAGATGATGGAAAATGTGTGGATTATTTTGTTCCAGCTGGCTTCACATCACACAGTAAGGAAATGCACAATCTTTGACAGGTTCATATTAGCAAAATTCAAGCAAAAGATTATGGGAAAGCTTCCCATTCCATTATCAAATAATTTGGGGGAGGGAGAAGGATGGGAGACTATTAGGTTTTTTCTTTCTAAGCTCTCATGAACTGCCTATTTTTATGACCCTTTTAGTGTTGAAAGCATTGTCTGAAATAAAGACTAATCTCAAAGGATGTGAAAGCAAACCTATCGTTAGACTATTCAGAAAATGTAAAGCAGGAAGAAATGAACCATTTTTTCATCGTGGAGCAGCAGGTCTGACTTACTGACTAACAATAGATACTACAGTCTGGAGAGCACCACCAGCTCTAATGGGCCCTGGGCACCCACCAGGACTCCCTTCCACCCTACTCACAGCCCAGGACACTATCTGTCACCCAGGGCCATCAGCCCTTGCCATCATGTTGCCACACAGGGCCAGCCTCAAGCTCCTCACTGACCGCATCCTGACCTGGCTTCAGCCTGGCTCCAGGGCAGTGCCCCATGCCTGGAGCACCTACACTGGTGTCCCCTAGCTTCCCTGGTCCTGGCTGGGGTGGTGGGTCAGGCCCTGGCTGCTAGTCCCTGCCATGCTGACCTGGGCAGAGTCCCCGTAGCTCTGGCCTCTGTTGGTACCCTGATGATAGGCCTTACAACATCACCCACCTGTAACACAACCCAAAACTGAGTGTCAGTAACTAGACCCAGAGGAGGAAGAAGGGAAGGCAATGCCTACAGCTCTCCATGCCCTGCTACACAACAGTTCAATGATTAAGAACTCTTGACTTCAGCCCAGAAATGGAGAAGCTAGGGCTGGCCCTCCTCTGCCTGAAGGCTACCAACTCGCACCCTGCTGCTCCTACAGTGTTGCTCAAAGCACCAGGGTTGAGTTTGCAATGACCAACCAGTGAAATGCATGAAGTCCCTCTAGAAGTTGCTACAAGATGCAGAAACCCCCATTTTGATGGGAAAGTTAAGCAGCATGATGACAACCCACTAGGCAGATAAGGTATACAACCAAGAAGATGGTCCTCCAGCTTCCAGATTCTCTTCTATGGCCTCTTCCTTCATTTTACATTAAACAGCAACGTATGAAGTATTAAAATCATTTAATTACTGAACTCATTAAGCTAGGAGAGAAATCTTTCTGCAGCCAAATGAGTCTTTTATTCTTTCCGGCCAGTTTGAGTAATTTCACTAAAAGCATTGCAGATTGCAGCCAATCCAAGACTCTCCACATTCTGGTCATCAGGTCACTCTCCTCAGAAGTGGGAATCACACATCTGACCTCCCTTTGGCAAGAGAGAGAGACTAACCCCTCAGAGCAGCATTTAATTTGTGGATCCGGAGAGATCTCTGAGGAAGACAAATGCTACACTGCTCATTTCTACCGAGACAGCAGCATTTCTGAGTCCACTTTATTTTAAGTTAAAGATCTCATGAAATTGGGAAGTTTTGGCACAATCAGGGCAGACAGAAGCTAAGGAGAGGTCTTGGGATCACAAGATTTCATTTAGGCACTTAGGCTCTGTCACTGTTCACTTTAAACACTTGCAGATCTGAGCCTAAGTGCAGCTCCAATTAAAGAGAACAAGATATTCCCTGTGTAAAGAAATGGATGTGGTTGGAATAAAACTCCCAGACAGGAAAAATGCTGAAAAGATATACAAATTCAAGATTTTTAACCAGCTCTTTAGCATTATCTTGGATTAGCATCTTTGTTTCCTAAAAATACACGTTTGCTATAACTTTAATATCTGCTGCAAGCCATTCAAATGTTCAAGGAGTGGCAACAGTTAATTTTTGTTAAGTCTTACTGTCAAACCAGACTAGCATATATGCAGAACTTGTTCTTACACTTAAATAATGCACTCAGCCAAGCCAACATAAGATAGCAGCACTATGGTACGAGCTAAGTACTATTATATCATCAGGACACTCTCTCAGATGAACGGTCTAAAGACACTTAGTAATTTCTGAGCAATTTTTGCTGTAAAATGGACCATTTTTTGATTTCAACATGTATCACTAAAAAATACATAGCATGTAAATCTCTAGATGTATCTACCTCTAGATAACCGAGGTAAAGATGAGCTGCCTAATAGTTTGAACAGGTGACCACAGGGTAGGGATTCCCCAGTTTATAATGCCAGTGCTGGTCCAGCTTCTTCCAGATTTTTAAGGTCTTGTCAACTCTAGCACTAATCTTTCTATCTTTAAAAAAAAATGTTGGCATCTCTTTTGTGGGGCTTCCAGGAGAATCAGCTAGCTTTTTTCCTTCTTTTTTCTTCTTCTTTTTTTTTTTTTTTAACATACATATATTGCTTTCAAAACACAGAATGCTGCAAAAGTGCACAGACTTCCTAAAAGAAGTGACAATGGATTTTCCTTTGATGAAATGGTTGTCTCAACAGCCATGAGAGCCATTGAGAAACTATTGTCTTTGAATCACCGCTAGTACATTAGTTAAGTTCTTTAATAGCTGGCCAGGATTTGTGGAAACCAAGACAAAAGTTCAGAACAGAGGTAGATCTCTATGGGGCTATATTCTGCAGCTTCCTCTGGAGTCCCTCATCAATCACCTGTTAACTAAAAAAGGCAGAGGTGGTGCAAGGGATGGAATATTACTTAGTGCATGGCCTGGAAGTGTCATGAACATTCATTTGAGGAAAACTCAGTGTTTGCTCATACTTACCTTTGCAGCCTTTGGATTTATAGCTGCTCAGAAGAGATGAGGATAACAGTGGTGGCCACTGCAACTGATAAACTATCTGGTGTGGTATTTGGAATTTGGTCAGTGGAGGATTTAGCTTAACATGCATGTCAAATACCAAGATCTTGAGTAATGTTGATAAACCAGAAAAACCTGTGGTGCAAATCTGATCTATTTCATGTCAATATTGCTGCAAAAAAGCCTCTGATCTCACATTGTTTACTATTTGCTTCCAAACAAGCCTGAAAGGAGAAAAGCAGGGAAGAAGAAAAAGACCAACAAAACTCAGAACTTTTTAAGTTCTTCAAAAAGGTTCTGTTCAAACAGCAGTTCAAAGTATAGTCTGCTTCTTATTTTATCCTAAATTGGCTTATCCATCCACCATAAGGACTTCTTTAATTCCTGTAAAACAACTGTGTGCTCAGGAGAGTGTCTATTCTGAAAATGTTTCTATTCATAAAAACGGTCTTGCTGAATTCTAGCTCTCCAGTATGTTTGCAACTCAATGTGAGATTTACTGGCTGACAGATAAAAGATGTCTTTTTCAAGCAGCAGTCCTGAACACTCAGTAAGGGATCATAAAATCAATCTGGTTACCTAGTGGCTCATCCAGCAACAACAGGAATAGACAATTTGTTCACTGTCAACATGTGGACAACTCCATCGCCTTCGCTGCCTTCAGCGGGTCTGTACAGCCTTGCAGAGGAGTCGCATTCTGATGCCTGCTCCTGACGCACAAAACAAAGGAAGTCTCATACCACTGTTCTCTGAAGCTGCTGCTCGTACAGTGTGGAGCAGGGGTCGGCAACCTTCCAACAGTGATGTGCCAGATTGTAATTTTCTTTCCCAAATTAGAGTTTAAGAATGCTGGCAGGAACTTTGCAGGAGCCAACAGACGCTGCCTTTCAAAGAGGCAACATGCTGCCAATCAGCTGATTGGCAGTATCTTGCCTCTGTGTGAGGCAGGGGCTCTGGGCTCCCAGGGAATTAGGATCTTGATAGGAGCCAGTGCCTCTCAGAGATACCTCCTGCACTGGCCTTTCTATGTGCCATTCTAAATCTGCCCTGTGGTTTTGATGCCACAAGTGGTCAGCTCCTAGCTTCTACCCTTAAAATTTATCCAGAATTCAAAGCCACATCCCAGCTTGGGCACTGATTGTAGCACAGAGGCAAGGGACCAAATGAAAACAGCATTTAATGCTTCCTCAGACTTGCACGGTCATAGGAAATAATAGAAGCTTCCTCAATCATGCAGGTAACTCTTGAGTTTCTGTTGAGGAGAGCATGAGCAATTCCAGTGCCCAAAACATAGCTTAGAGAAAAATTCAGGTGAAATAATTACATATGCCCTGGCAATTACTTCAAATTCAAAGACCTTGTTCACTTTTGGGACTTGAGAAACATTTTCAGTTAGACAGAGTAACTACACATAAATGCAACACAGTGGTTAGGTTAGGGTAGAACAGATAACTTCAAGTAATTCTGCACATTTTAGAATGAAAACTACAGAAGAAAGCAAACACTAACTTTCTGAGTATTTTGGTGAGAAAGTTATCTGAGTTTAACTGAGACACAAAGTGTATCTCTGCTTTTTCTTTAAGAAACTGTTAAAAGGGGACAAAAGTCTTCCCACCCCTTTCAGCTTTTGAGGGAGTAGCTGTCGTGTTCTGAAGGCATACGAATTGCGTGCGTAACAAGCAGCACTGCTCGTCAGGCACAGTGAAGGGATCTGAGCCTAGAACCATGCTCTCCTAAATTCTGCACTTTCCAGCCAAAGTGAGTCATAATGCAATTGATAGAGCTGCCACTGTTCCTCTCTGGGACATTTAAAAGCAGTGCTTGCTTCTCCCCATCTTCCTACTTCCTTTTCCATGTGGGCTGCAGTTCACAATTTTCCCTTAGAGTAACAGTGGCTCTAACTTCTGTGCCACTGGCAGTACTTCACTAGCATTTGTTCAGTAAATAGTCTAATTTTGCTGAGTTGGTAGCAGCTGAGATTGTTAGTGATATATTGTCCTAGCATTAAACACACTGTCACCTGGCAGGATGATTGACTGGAGTCTGAATGTTGGCAGAATAGTGCTTTGCAGTTAGTTTGGCATTTCTTTATTAAGTTCAGGTTAGATTCACTTAAGGAATGCGCTTGCCAGCTATGCCGTGGTTTTGACTTTATATCCATCATGATGATTAAGGCCTATTTACAAAGATATCCATAATGAAATCTTACCTCTTTTCCCAGCCCAACATCAACACACCTATCACTGCATTCTGTTAAAGCAAGCTAAATTCCATTAGAAACATTTTCAGACACAGGATCTTTCCATACTCTGCCAGAGTCCCAGACCTTCTAAACATAAGTGCATATTTTTAGGGATTGATGTTGTTAAAAACTGACAAATGATACAAAGCCACTCTTCCCTTATTTGCTTTCTCCCCTCTTTTTCTTTGCCTCTGTGTTCCTCTAATTCAGTGAGCCATCTAGTAATATATGAAAGTTTGAGCACCAACCTCTATGCTTTTGCAATTATCAGAACAGAACTACTGTAATGGTGGTGCCTAGAAACCTCAGCCACCAATGGATGGTAGCTGCTTCATGAACACAGAGAAAATCGTAGTTCCTGCCCCTGGCAGTGTGCAAGTTATGAAACCAGAGGCAGCAGTTAAACTGGAGTGGTCTGGAAACAATGAAGTACATTTGCTCAAGATTATTATGCAGTGGTCTCACAGAGACCTATCAAGCTTGCTTAGACATTAAGACAAACTATCAGTCTAGCCACAGTTCCAACAGCTTCATACACTTCATTGCCAAGCTTTGCAGACTACCATTGTTTTGTGGTTTATTGCTCAGGAATGGCTCAACTGTACCATTTCACCTGCAATAATGGACTTCCATCCAGGGCTGTCACTGCTGCTTTGAAAGCTGAGAGACTGAAAGACCCAGCTGTGCTATGAAGCAGTTATGAAGTAAACTTATTAATCCCTACAAGCATATAAATCACCATGCCCAAATGCAGTACAATTTCTCTAGTATATTTTACTCCCCCTCTGAAATATGAATTTCTCTTGCTCAACTTTCCTTACAATATCCACAGATATTTTTTTTTCTTAAGTATCTAGGGACAGATTCTCAAAAAAGCCTTTAAAATGTAACTAGAAGATCACTGTACTACTCAAAAGTGCTTACAGAAGTAGTGCTTAAGCACCTTTTAAAATCTCAGTGACAATTTGATGAACCTCTTAGTGCCTAAATATCTTAGGCACTGACCCATCATGCTAAAAAAAATTTGCCCAAAGCTTCCTCCTTTTCCCACACACAGCTCAGTGCTTTGCGACAATAACAAACCCTTTTTTCCTGGGTTAAGTCTGGTAGCAGCCAAGTTTCCCTTTAAGTATTTAATTAATCTTATTGCCAAAGTATTCTTCTTGAAACCTTGATAAAGAGCCACTTAGCACTCAGAATTAAAATTTATGGGAAAGAGGGCTCAGATGGGATTTGTCTCACCTAACATTACACATTTTCAGCATAACCGTTAATATCTGAGCTAGGCTCCACTCGCAGTTAGCAGAGAGAAGCAGAGTCTCACAGGACAGAATTCATTTGACCCATTCTAGATAACTACGAAGGGATACGCTGAGTTGCATCTCAGAAGGACCTCTATCTCTGTTTAGACCAGCAAGGAAGGAAGAAAATTAACTTCAGTGCAGTGTCTGTTTTGAAGGCATCTGAAGTTAGGTAAAATGGATTGCATCAGTGTCTGGAGGTTAAAACAGGATGTTGATGGTCCAGTTGTAGGAATTCTTTCCTTTCTGTCGTTAACTCCAAACATAAGCACCAGCAAATCACTCAACTTCTCAATGTTTCAGTTTATATAGCTATAAAAGAAAGGTATATTAGAGAGCAATTACATTCTATTCTATATATAGCGTCACAGGCAAAAGCCTAGCTCTTGAAAGTGTGCTGAGAACCTCAGAGGAATATATTAAATACGTGTAAACCAAATTAAAGAGTCTACCAGAACAGGGAAAACAACTGGCAAGAGTTGGAGCAAGAAATAAGAGAGATTAAATTCACTTGCTGTATTTAAGCATGGGAATAGTCTGTTTTACAAATGTTTAGCGTGTTGCACATGTTTAGGAGGCCTAATATTTCAAGGTGGATTTTCTCCACAGTATGGAGAAGCAAAGAACTTAGTTAAATTGACATCTAAAGTTAAGGAGCATATGCAAGCTAGAACAGGTTACTGTGCCACTAAGCCTTGCGACAGTGTAAATGAAGGTCTTGTTGCAGGGTGCTAATCTTCTCAGAATTCTTATTAAAAATGGATGATTGCAGGTACTTCCAAACAGCCAGAACCATTGATTTTTGATTTACTAAGCCCAGGAGCATTGCTCCCAATGCATTTCTGCAAGTTATTTATAAAAATGAAAGAGGGAAAATATTGAGGGTTAAGATGGCCATTTGCGTTGATTACTTTCTTCACTTTTTTCCCACCTAAGACTAAAGGAGATGTTCAAGTTAAGTTGTTAGCCAGGACAACACAGTAGATTTTTGTTTCTGGACTTGGCACTCTCCCAGTTTGTGTCTGGAAGCAAATGGTTAATGCTCCACACACAGCCAGAGGTGCTGTAAAGGAGGGAGGAACTGAGCACCCGAGATGATTATAGCTGAAAACATGACTCTAATGTAGGGAAATAATTCATATTTAAATAATTGATTATTATCTACAAAGTTATCATTATAATCATGTTTATAATGAATGCATGTTTTACCAATTTGAAATAACTAAGTATTCTAATCTTAGCAAGCTTAAAGAAAGTCTGTTAATGAGATAAGAATATTTTCCTTTCTGCATATGTATTAACTGTTCTTTTTTCAGTTCAGAAAATATGCTTGCAAATGGGATTACTCTTGCAGATTCACCAGGGTGAGCACAGGTAGTATCAAGAGGGAACAGTGCTAGGAAAAAATCTAGGTAGTTGTAGGTTTGAAATCGTGCCTGCTGCTTCAAATTGCTGTGGCACTTTCCTTCACTACATTATGCCTTTCCTTCAGTTCCATGGCCTTTCCATTCATAGAAACATAGAATCATTAAGGTTGGAAAAGAACTTTAAGGTCACCAAATTCAACCACAACCCAACTACCATGACCACCAAACTACACCCTGAAGCACCACACCTACAGCTTCTTGAACATCTCCAGGGATGGTGACTCTACCACCTCCCTGGGCAGCCTATTCCAACCTCTCACCACTCTCTCAGTAAAGAATAGAATAGAATTAACCAGGTTGGAAAAGACCTTTGAGATCATCAAGTCCAACCTATCACCCAACACCATCTAGTCCACTAAACTATAGCACCAAGTGCCTCATCCAGTCTCTTCTTAAACCCTTCCAGTGATGGTGACTCCACCACCTCCCTGGGTAGCCCATTCCAATGACCAATCACTCTTTCTGTGAAGAACTTCTTCCTAACATCCAGCCTAAACCTCCCCTGGTGCAGCTTGAGACTGTGTCCTCTTGTTCTGTGGGTGGTTGCCTGGGAGAAGAGACCAACCCCCACCTGGTTACAACCTCCCTTCAGGTAGTTGTAGAGAGCAATAAGGTCTCTCCTGAGCCTTGTCTTCTCCAGGCTAAGCAACCCCAGCTCCCTCAGCCTCTCCTCATAGGAAGTTTTTCCTAATGCCTAATCTAAACCTCCCCTGGCACAACTCAAACCCATTCCTCTCATCCTATCACTGGCTACTTGGCAGAAGAAACCAGTGCCAGCCTCACTATAACCTCTCTTCAGGCAGTTGTAGAAAGCAGTTAAGATCTCCCCCAGTTCAATGATGTCTTCACTTCTTGTTTCATTAGCTCTTGAACCAGATGCCACTCCTCAATATCTGTGAAACATCTTCAGCTCACAGCTGTGGCACAGAGAACATCCTTATTTTAGTGGGACAAGTCTATGGGGCCAGATGGGCCACACCCAAGAATGCTAAAGGAGTTGGTGGATGTGCTCACCAAAGCCACTTTTAATGATTTATCAGCAGTCCTGGCTCACTGGGGAGGCCCCAATGGTCTGAAGATTAGAAAATGTGATGTCCATCTACAAGCAGGGCTGGAAGGAGGTTCCAGGGAACTACAGACCTGCCAGTCTGACCTAACACCATTTATAGGACAATCAGGTAATTAGGCTCAGTCAGCATGGGTTCAAGAAGGGCAGGTCCTACTTAACAAATCTCATCTCCTTCTATAACAAGGTGACCTGCTTAGTGGATGAGACAAAGGCTGTGGATCTGGTTTGTCTGCACTTCAGCAGAGCCTTCAGTACTGTTCCTCCAAGCATCCTCATGAAAAACTGGCTGCGTAGGCCTGCATGGGTGTACACTCTGCTGGATCAACACAGGCTGGATGGCTGGGCCTACAGAGTGGGGGAATGGAGTTAAATCTAGTTGGCAGCTGGTCACAAGTGGTGTTCCCCAGGGCTCAGAACTGGGGCCACTCGTGTTTAATGTCTTGATCAATGACCTTGACAAGGAGGTTGATAACAGCCTCAGTAAGTTTGCAGATGACATCAAGTTAGGTGGGAGTTTTGATCTGCTGGAGGGTTGGAAGGCTCTTCAGAGGGACCTGGACAGGCTGGATTAATAAGCTGAGGCCAATCATCACGGGCTTCAGGAAGGCAAAGTGCTGAGTCCTGCACTTGGGCTGCAACAACCCCATGCAACACTACAGGCTTGGGGCTGAATTGCTGGAAAGGTGCTCAGCAAAACAGATGTTGATCGGCAGGTGGCTGAACATGAGCCAGCAGTGTTAACAGGCGGCCAAGAAAGTCAACAGCATCCTTGTCTGCATCAGGAATAGTGTGGCCAGCAGCATGAGAGAGGTGATTGTCCCATTGTACTTGCCACTGGTGAGGCCACACCTTGAGTGCTGTGTTCAGCTCTGGGTCCCACAGTGTAAGAGAGATATTGAGGTGCTGGAGTGCATCCAGAGAAGGGCAACAAAGCTGGTGAAGGGTCTTGAGAATAAGTCTTAGGAGGAGTGGATGAGGGAGCTGGGGTTGTTCAGTCTGAAGAAAAGGATGTGGAGGGGAGACCTTGCTCTCTACAACTACCTGAAGGGAGCTTGTAGAGATGTGGGTGTTCGTCTTTTCTCCCAAGTCACAAGATAGGACAAGAGGAAATGGCATCAGGTTATGCTTGGGGAGGTTTAGGTTAGCTGATAGGCAAAAATTCTACACCAAAAAGGTATCAAAACTGGAACAGGCTGCCCTGGGAAATGGTTGAATTTCTTGATGTATTTAAAAGCAGTCTAGATATGGTGCTCAAACATATAGGATAGCAGTGGGCCTGGTAGAAGCTGACAATAGTGGACTTGATGATCGCGAAGGTCTTTTCCAACCAACAGTGATTCTGTGAGTCTGTGTGATTCTGATGATGCTTTTGGTAGGAGCATGCTCTTTGA
>CM037634.1:9573324-9611962 GCA_015227895.2 Colaptes auratus
CACTCCACAGTCAGAGATGTGTGAGGCAGAGGACGAATCCCTGCTCCAGAGAGGATGCTGAAGACAGCTACATGATAAGTCTAATAAAAAAACCAAATGCATCAATGCTAGAAATAAGCACTCATTTATCTTTTCTGTTAGGAGGTTCCCAAGGTACCTGGGACCAATTGCCTAGTGTGTCACATCACTTATATAAGTAACATTAACATAGTCTTTGGAAAAGAAAAGAACTATGATGGAACTACATTAAATTCACAGAAAAAGAAGAGCTGAATTTTCTAAGATCCCTTCAAGACCCTCAAGAGATAGTACTTAGTAAACTGTAAATAGACTAAATGGGCAATAGAAAAATAGGCAAATTGTTAGGCAAGAACCTCAAGCAACCAAAGTAGAACCTCTTGAGAACTCAGTCATTTGAGAGATATGTTGGAAAGCTCCACTTTATTAAGTTCAAGGAGCCCTAAAATTCACAGAGCAAATCCTAAACTAATCTCCCGGGCTGCAACACATTCAAGCATTCTGAAGTGGAGTTCAGTGAGAAATTGTATCCGAGTCAAATTTACAGCCACAAGCAGGTTGTATGAAGTAAGACATTGGAGGACTTTTTTTTCTTCCTAGCAGGACATTATTGGACAGTCAGTACTTAGGAAAATGGGGTCATTGACTTAGGTGTTAAAAACGTCCAGCTCAGAAAGTTTAGTATGAGATTCCCTCCTTGGAAAGGTCAATCATTTCTCTAACCTCAAACATGCTCTGTTCCAGTTTGCAAATCTGGATTATCTAATGGTAGCATGAGCATTAATCTATTTTATAGAACAATCAATCTTTATCTGTCTGTCTTTCTAATCTAGCTGGCTTCTTTGTCCACTTCCTTCCCTCCTTCCCTTTTTTCCCCCTATTTTTTCATTCCCTCTCTTCTGGAATGATAAAACCCTCACAAATCTTAGAGATCCTAGATGCTCATGTTCATCTGAACAACAAATAATGACTTTGGAGTAGATATATTTCCTTTTCCCCTGTCAAGCTCCAAGATATAGCTCACCTTATTTGTGCTCTTAACATCATCAACATTCATGACTTCGTTTGCATTGTCCTTAGATGTCCACGTGGCAAGCCAGTAATCTATGGCCACTATAACTGAATGTTTCAGCAGCTTTGAGAAAATCATCAGAAAGAGCAAGAAAAATCCTCCAGATGTTAGATATCTCCAGCAGGTTTTCCATGGCATCTTTGTCCTGAGCCTCAGTACAGTTGACATGTTATCGTCTTCCTCTTCTTCTTCTTCTTCCTCTGTGACTCAGACATTTTATCAAGTTAGCTTGGATTCAGTACTAAGAATTGTACTTAGGTTTACTGGCTTTGGTTGACTGGGTTTTAGAATAGAATAGAATTAACCAGGTTGGAAGAGAGCTTTGAGATCATCACGTCCAACCTATCACCCAATACCATCTTATCAACTAAACCATGGCACCGAGCACCCCATCTAGTCTCTTCCTAAACACGTCCAGTGATGGTGCCTGTACCACCTCCCTGGGCAGCACATTCCAAAGGCCAATCACTCTTCCTGTGAAGAACTTCTTCCTAACATCTAGCCTAAACCTCCCCTGGCACAGCTTGAGACTGTGTCCTCTGGTTCTGGTGCTGGTTGTCTGGGAGAAGAGACCAGCCCCCACCTGGCTACAACCTCCCTTCAGGCCATTGTAGAGAGCAATAAATCTCCCCTGAGTCTCCTCTTCTCCAGGCTAAGCAACCCCAGCTCCCTCAGCCTCTCCTCACAGGGCTTGTGTTCCAAACCCCTCACCAACTTTGTTGCCCTTCTCTGGACACGTTCCAGCAAGTCAACATCTTTCCTAAACTGAGGGGCCCAGAACTGGACACAGGACTCAAGGTGTGGCCTAACCAGTGCTGAGTACAGGGCAGAATGACCTCCCTGCTCCTGCTGGCCACACTGTTCCTGATGGAGGCCAGGATGCCATTTGCCTTCTTGGCCACCTGGGCACACTGCTGGCTTATGTTTAGCCTACTATCAAGCAGTACCCCCAGGTCCCTTTCTGCCTGGCCAGTTTGGATTTTGGGTCAGATTTTAATTTTAATGGCAAAATTCAATTTGTTACTTAAAAACAGCCTTCATGGCTAGAAATCCTTGGGGAAGAAGAATGTTGACCTGCTCTTGACTACCCTGAATTAACCACAATTCCACTAATTTCTAATGTTGAATGTTAAAAATGGATTAGGAAGCGATTTCTTATCAGTTGAAATTCTACACTGCTTGGGAGACAGAGAGCTTGTGTACATTCTCTAGGTCACATAATAAGTGTGGATGACCTAGAATGCAATGTTAGGTTATATTTCTGTCCTGAAGTTACTGATTTCTGGTTTTGATCTGAATGATGTCTGCTGTTGTTGTTTGGGGTGTTTTTTTGCAGGCATTCTATGGGCTACATGGATATGTCCTTTTTATCCTGGGTTTTTGCAGGCATTCTATGGGCTATATGGATATGTCCTTTTTATCCTGGAGTTTTGGTAAGGCTTTCTTGCACAGACCAAAAGGAGGAGCTTTGGAATGATCTCAATTTAATCTCCTCCAAGAACTGAACTGATGAAGCATAGGAATGACTGCACATAGTAAGAGGTGTTCTGCTCAGCTCCGCCAGTAAAGTCTGAAGCCAGAGCATTTCCACCTCGAGGGCTTTGGCATCCAGCTCTGTCTATCATACACTGACTGGGAACCTTTTTAGAATGGAGCAATCCAGGACCTACAGACCTATTAGTTAAGATGACAATCCCTCATGAGCATTGCCAGATGCAACACAAGGCAGAAAGAACCTGTTAATTCTGCCATCACTCCAACCAACATCACCATGATAATTCCTACAATTACTGCTCCTCTTGAGTTAAGGTGAAGCCTGCAGTTCACTTCTTCTATTCACTGGCCCAAACTTACTGCTTACCAGGTCTGACTACTTCCTTTAGGCTTAGTCTAGCATCCCAGAGATGTTCTTGATGGGTCTTGTTGCCGACTGCTCATATCTAACCATTCTGCCTCCCACCCTACTTTAAAAGTGATGTGAACCTGAATCTACCCTTCTAAAAGCACCAAGAACTTGGGGGAACATGAAGCTAAGCTTGAGAACAAAGCCTAAAGGTTCTCCCACAAAAACTCTCAGCTAGAAAAGTAGCAGGTTACATCCAAAAAGGCACTGGAAATTGCTTCAAGTTTGATCACCTGATCAAGCCCAGAACAGACCCTTCAGAGACAAATCATGAGGGACAGAGCTACAATGATGAGTACCTCTTTGCAGAGCTACCTCAGTTTGCTTTACTTACTACTATTATCTCTATTTTACTTCTATCTCATCTTTCAAGATCTCCAGGCAGTATGACAGGTAGTATGATTGGAATGGGTTATCCAGGGAGGTGGTTGAGGCCCCGTCCCTGGAAGTGTTTAAGCCCAGGCTGGATGAGGCTCTGGCCAGCCTGATCTAGTGTAGAGTGTCCCTGCCCATGGCAGGGGGGTTGGAACTAGATGATCCTTGTGGTCCCTTCCAACCCTGACTGAAACTATGAAACTACGAAACTATGAAACTTAACAACACCCCCCCAAAAAAAACTCATTTTGGTTCACTCTTATCCATGCACAATATTTAGAGAAATCTATGGAGAATCTCTTAGAAAAGTAGTATTGTGAACAGGTCAGTGGATCAGACTTTCCACTGGTGTTACCAAGCATCATCAACATATTCATGCTCCATGGCTAAGAACTGCCAACTATTCAGGTGGAATGGCAATGAATATGGTACTAGAGTAAATAAAGTGAAATGATAAAACATACCTTCATCTTCATCTTCCAGTTGTGCTTTAGATTCTCTGGGGTACATGGCCCTTCTAAGGGTTTTTCTCTCAAGAGTAGCCTGGTCAGCTTCCATATCCTATGATAAGGAAAATTAGTTATGAGTTTGAGACCTTAGCTGTCTGCCACTATGGTAAAACCAATTTAGCTCACAGAGTACAAGAATCAGTTGTGCACCATGTTTCAAAAGGATGTTTGCCTACTGTGTCCTTTCAAACCACTCCTGGCAGACGTACAATTCCTACATGACCTATTCCAGTCCTTAATGTTCCTCACATTTTATGTGGGTCCCTCCCCCCCAATTCCTAGTTTACAACCTGCTTTCTGTGCTTTTCAGAAATGAACTGAAAAATATTCCTTTTCAGAAAAGTCATCCTTGACCAAATGCTCCCATGCATTGGGCCCCATGCTCTTCAACATCTTTATTGATGATTTAGATGAGGGCATTGAGTCCATCATCAGTAAATTTGCGGACGACACTAAGCTGAGAGCAGGAGTTGATCTGCTGGAGGGCAGAGAGGCTTTGCAGAGGGACCTCGACAGGCTGGACAGATGGGCAGAATCCAACGGCATGAGATTGAACACATCCAAGTGCCGGGTTCTGCACATTGGCCACAGCAACCCCATGCAGTGCTACAGGCTGGGGTCAGAGTGGCTGGAGAGCGGCCAGGCAGAGAGGGACCTGGGGGCACTGGTCGATGGTAGGCTGAACATGAGCCTGCAGTGTGCCCAGGCAGCCAGGAGGGCCAATGGCATCCTGGCCTGCATCAGGAACAGTGTGGCCAGCAGGAGCAGGGAGGTCATTCTGCCCCTGTACACTGCACTGGTTAGGCCACACCTGGAGTCCTGTGTCCAGTTCTGGGCCCCTCAGTTTAGGAAGGATGTTGACTTGCTGGAACGTGTCCAGAGAAGGACAATGAAGTTGGTGAGGGGTTTGGAACACAAGCCCTATGAGGAGAGGCTGAGGAGCTGGGGTTGCTTAGCCTGGAGAAAAGGAGGCTCAGGGAGATGTTATGCTGTCGACAACTACCTGAAGGGAGGTTGTGGACAGGTGGGGGCTGGTCTCTTCTCTCAGGCAACCAGCACCAGAACCAGAGGACACAGTTTCAAGCTGTGCCAGGGGAGGTTTAGGCTGGATATTAGGAAGAAATTCTACACAGAGAGAGTGATTGTCCATTGGAATGGGCTGCCCAGGGAGATGGTGGAGTCACCATCATTGGGGGTGTTCAGGAGGAGACTTGATAGGGTGCTTGGTTGCATGGTTTAGTTGATTAGGTGGTGTTGGATAATAGGCTGGATGCAATGATCTTGAAGGTCTCTTCCAACCTGGTCTATTCTATTCTATTCTATTCTATTCTATTCTATTCTATTCTATTCTATTCTATTCTATTCTATTCTCTTTACCTTTTCCAGTTCTTGATCTTGGCGATTCATCAAGGTTTTCCAGTGTTCATATAGCTCAATATCCTTGTTTTGGATATCCTTTAGTGTCCCTTCTCTGAGCACCATTCCATCCTTCATTGCTATGATCTAGGGGAGAAAGCATCCAATAGTTCTAGTCAGCAACACAGATACCATAATCACTGACCTTATCCTACAAGACATTTCTCAGTATTGGGGAGATTATCATTATGCACATTTCTGTGTTAATTTTATTCAATATTTCACTAATAACTTCTTTGTTGACTTTTTAACAGTCTTCTAAAAGAATGAACAAGACATAATAATTCATAGTAATATTTGCAATTACGTCATAATTTTCTAGTGGCTTTCAATCAGAAAACCCCACACAAATACCCTCAACAGGAGCCAGAATTGGTTGCTTGCAGTCCAGAAGGCAGCCATGTCCTGGGCTGCACCCAAGAGAAGTGTGACCAGCAGGATGCGGGAGGTGATTCTGCCGCTCTGCTCTGTTCTCATGAGACGCCACCTAGAGCACTGCCTCCAGTTCTGGGGCTCCAAGCATAAGAGGGACATCAAAATGTGTAGGGGTCCTGAAGACAGCCACAGAGATGATGAGAGGGCTGGAAAACCTTCCCTATGGTGACAGGCTGAGAGAGTTGGGGCTGTTCAGCCTGAAGAAGAGAAGGCTCCAGGGAAACCTTAGAGCAGCCTTCCTGTACCTGAAGGGGGCTACAAGAAAGCTAAGGAGAGACTTTTTGCAAGGGCTTGTAGTAATAGGATGAGAGGGAATGGATTGAAGCTTGAGGAGGGCAGATTGAGACTGGAGATTAGGAAGAAATTCTTTGCAGTGAGGGTGGTGAGACACTGGAATAGATTGCCCAGGGAGGTTGTGGATGCCCCCTCCTTGGAGGTGTTCATGGCCAGGTTGGATGAATCCGTGAGCAACTTGGTCTAGTGGAAGGTGTCCCTGTCCATGGCAGGGGGTTTGGAACTAGATAATCTTTAAGGTCCCTTCCAATTTAAACCATTCTATGAATAACATAAAAATAAAATTTTTCCTTCTACTATGAGATTTGCAGCATGCAAAGTGTTAGTTAGCCACATGACATATGGAATTAAGAAGGAGGGGCTCTGTTACAGAGAAAAATATTGATCTCATTAATAGTTATGTGCTAACTTCAAGTGTAGGTTCTTGTTTAGCAAATCTGCATCAAGTATCTCTTCTCTTACCCAGTCAGCATGTGGCAAATATTGTAATTTATGTGTCACCAGAACAAGAGTCCTCTTGTCTTCTTGCAGAAACTTCAAAATCCCTTCCTGCATTAAATGGTCACTTAAGTGAATGTCCAGTGCAGAGAATGGGTCATCCTACAACCAAACCCAACAATAAAAAAAATTAGAACAGGACCACCACCACCAAACTGGTTTTATTTCTTTAAAGACTTTTTTTTTTCAGCAGAAAGCATCTGCCATTATGAAAGGGTTGGGGCTGTTCAGTCTGGAGAAGAGGAGGCTCCAAGGTGACCTAATTGTGGCCTTCCAGTATCTGAAGGGGGCCTACAAGAAGGCTGGGGAGGGACTTCTCAGGATCTCAGGTAGTGATAGGACTAGGGGGAATGGAATGAAGCTGGAGGTGAGGAAGAAGTTCTTCACCATGAGAGCGGTGAAGCCCTGGAATGGGTTGTTCAGGGAGGTGGTTGAGGCCCCATCCCTGGAGGTCTTTAAGAGCAGGCTGGATGAGTCTCTGGCCAGCCTGATCTAGTGTGGGGTGTCCCTGCCCATGGCAGGGGGGTTGGAACTAGCTGATCCTTGTGGTCCCTTCCAACCTTGACTGATACTATGATACTATGGTACTATACTATGGAGCAGTGAGCCAGCATCTATTGCTCTTCAGTTCATAACAGTGGACTCAATTAACAATGGACTCAAGTTTTGATTCTGCCTTTGGTGAATGTTTGTTTTCTACCCCTTTAACTTCTATTTGGGGCTGAAGAAAAGTCCTTACAGCTTTCTAAATGTCCCCCACATTTTTTCTGAAGCTAAATATAAGGAATGGCAGTTTTATTACTGACTTTGCATGCTCCATGTGTCACAGGAAAAAATCTTACCAAGAAGACAATGTTGGTGTTCTGATAGAGTGCTCGAGCTACACAGATTCGTTGTCGTTGGCCGCCGCTTAAATTAATCCCCTAATGAGGATAACGGATCAGAAACGTGCATCTTTGAATAAACATCATGATAGGACTTTGTACAATTATACAGAGTTGAAATATCAATAAAAAGCTTTGTTAAGATGCTAATCCTGTTGATAAACAAGCATAATCCTCATATAATATGAGAGGGAAAATTATTATTCAGCAGCTAATCATGGGTCAGTGTGAATTATGAAGAGCTTCTCTAAGCATAGAGGGACTGTTTACAAAGGCCTGCAGTGGTAGGATGAGGGGCACTGGTTTGAAAAGAGAAGAACAGATTTAAATTTGATGTTATGAACAAGTTCTGCACCACGAGCTTGGTGGAACACTGGAACAGGCTTCCAGAGAGGTGATTTAGGTCCCGTCCCGGGAGATATTCAAGGTGAGGCTCGAAGGGGCTCTGGGGAACCTGATCTAGTGGAGGATGCCCCTGCTGACTGCAGGAGGCTTGGTCTAGATGACCTTTGAAGGTCCCTTCCAACCCAAGTGATTCTATGATTCATAGATTGAAAAAAATCACCCAATACTAGCATCAAATCCTGCAAGCAAAATATAGGAGACTTTGTTCAAAATAGCACATTCTAGAAACAGCTGAAGAAGATGAAAAAAGTTTTCAACACCTGGTGAATTCCAATTATTAAGCAGGCTTGAAGCCCAATACAGATCAGTGCCATCAGAGAGTGCTTTCTTAATACATAGGCTAAGTAGACATATAAGCATGCATATTATTTACCCTTTCTCCAATTTCTGTCTGATCACCAAATGGTAGTAAGTCAATGTCAGGCTGCAGAGAGCAGGCATCTGTGACAGCTTTGTACCTGTTAAAACAGTGTGGGTGTTGCAATTATTTAACAAGCCACTTGTTTGCTAACACAAAACCCTGTAGAGTGAATTCACTGCGATGATGGCTCTGTCATCACAGATAGCTGGAAAAATAGGCAGGGCAAAAGGATTATCCAGCAGCTACTCATGGAGTGTTGGAAACTAAGCATTGCAAAAATTTACTTCTTTATTATAGATCCCATCTGGAAAGTCTGCTTTTTAAAGGTTCAATTGCATAAATTATTTGGTATGTTTCTCCCTGTCACAAAGCTGTTTTGTTGGACTCTGTGGTACACCATCAGCAAGTTTGCTGATGACACCAAACTGGGACAAGTGGCTGACACCCCTCAGGCTGTGCTGTCATTCAGCCAGACCTGGACAGGCTGGAGAGTTGGGTGGGGAGAAATTGAATGAAATCCAATAAGGCCAAGGGTGGAGTCTGGCATCTGGGGAAGAACAACCCCATGGACCAGTATAGGTTGGGGACTGACCTGTTGGAGAGCAGCATAGGAGAAAGGGACCTGGGGGTCCTGGATGCTCATGAGCCAGCAATGTGGCAAGAAGGGGAGTGATGAGTATTGATATTCTTCAGAATCTGGAAACTTCCTCCAGAAGGAGAAGCCAGAAACCTCTTTACAAGAAGCTGTGAGGTGTTTTTGCAAGGGGGTTCTTTTTTACCTCTGTTTATTGAACGGGCTCCCAAAGATAATGTTCTCCTCCACAGTAGCATTCAGCAGCCACGGCTTCTGAGCTGCGTAAGCCACGGAGTATCTGTTTCTACTGTTGACAGATAAAGAGCATTAGGATAAAAGCAAAGCACTCACATTATGAATTGTCTCTGAATTGGGGTTGGTTTTAATTTAATGTTATGAATGTGCATTCATTAAAAATACAGAGAAACACAAGAGCACAGCAACCATTACAAAAGTGAAGGGATGGGTTCTACAATTAGATGCTATTGTTAGAACAGCACCCACTCTCTCCTCTGTAGTGGCAAAAATCTACACTCTAGGTTGTATTCTATTCTACTACAAATGGCTGGTACCTACCTCAATCTAGTAATGGCCACTTCAATTCAAGGGTAAATTATAATTAATCAAAAGTCTTAAATTCTCACAGGCATAGTTATTTGGTATGTTTTTTCTCTAGCATCAGAACAGATAGTGAAAAGGCACTGTTCAAGTGGCATCACTTGGCTTGCTGCTTTACAAAGTTTTAGTTCATTTTATGTGGCCATGCACACAAAATGCTTCTTTCTCAGTCCATTTTGTTTTGTTTCTCAGTCTCTTAGATCCTTAGTGGACTGACATGACACAGGAAAAGAGGGCAGTTTAATACAGATTGAGAAGGACTCCCCAGGATCTCCCAAGTACTTATTTAGACAAACTTTAAATGTATCTAAAAACCCAATGCCATGTGCACAGCAGGGGTATGAATGTTTTTTATTCTGTCTGGTTTGACTATGTACAGCATCAAAAAGGGTCACATAATTTCAGACATTCTTCTGAGATGAACGAGATGTGTGAGGAAGAAGGCATGAACCAGTATGAACATTTATCTTCTTTCTCGGTCTCTTTGATGGTACTGCTTCAAACCAAATGTTTGATACTGCTTTATATGTGAGCATCTAGAGAGAGAGGGTGATGGGATATGAGAAACAGCCAGTTAGAAGCAGTCAGTTTTATCCCCAGAATTTTAGGAGATTTAGCAGTTCAGTATGCACTGACATGAAATATGTCCTTGGGATTGTCAGGGAGGGAGATCATGGGGTAGCTCCCACTCACAGCTATGTGTGCCACTACTTCTCCGTCACTCATGACATGTTTTTAGCTTAGCTTGTCCTTCTTCTGACCTGCAGCCCCTTTCCCTGAAGCCAGGGGTGGAGTCACTGCTTTGCGGCAGCTGGAGCACAGCTGGCTTCCTTTGCAGGCTGTGTGCCCTGCTCCATCACACAGTTGTCAAGTTGGGTTACCAGCAATATGAAACCCAGCAGTGAGCAGAAAACATGCAAGCACATGGGAGGGTACAAATGATGTCTTACACCTAGAGGCCCTGACTTGCAAGGTACTGGACACACTAAACTCCCAGTAATGACAAATGGGAGCTGGGAGTACTGGATATCATTCAGACAAGACTGAGGTAGTGGTACCATGGCTGGAGAAGATTGGGCTCCACTGGATTTAACAGAATCTGTCAGTAAATCATTATCAATGTGGTAAGGAAACACAGAGGTGGCTGAGGGGACAAAGATGGAAGGTTTGAGCAAATTCTGAAGAAATGAATGAGTGCATTATGACACACCAAAACCAGAATTAATACCTTCTGGATGCTTCCAAAGAAGGTTCAGTTTCATTTACACTGTAAGTTATGGTAAATGACATTTAGTAAGCAGGAAACACAGAGAATAACACTTTGAGCAAGTTTTATATACAGAGACATTGGAGTTCAATACATGTTTTAAGAGTTCAACATCGTTTTTTTGGTCTTAAAGAAGGTAAGAAAAAAGTTTCAGTAAAAACAACTCTTCCAAATAAAACAGTTTCATATCTGTAGTGCATAGTGGCTAAAGAGGCAAGCTATGTTGTTAGAAGATGTATTAACACTGAAAAATGCATTGTAAAATTGAATCACTAATGAAATTGTTAATATGGCCTGGATATATAAAAGGTTGTCAAGCACCAAGCTAGCTTCTCCACACAGTTCCACCAGTGACATGCAAAATCTGGTAATTACTCTAATGTCAGATTTCTCCTGGAGTAAAGATAAGCTTGGCAGATCTTATTTTGCAATGGCAGTAATGATGTGAATGGCTTTGCTTCTCTATTGACTTATTAGCAGTGTCAAGGGCATGGAATGGCAGTCAAAGCCGTTCTGCATCATCAGTGATGACTGTGTCCAGGTGTGGTGCAAAACCTGAGAGAGTAAGTTTGTGCCAGGTGAATGGGAACAGGCATTAGAAGGGACTAGAAAATGATATGAATGTGTTATTTGCCTGACTTAAGAGACAAATTCTCCCCTCCCAAGCCTATGCATGCTCTAGGTGAAATATTTCAGTTTTGAGAGAGAAATGTCTGCTTGCTTCCAGGACACCAGTAATTGCAGCTGCACTTGTAAGCAGAGGATCCAAGTCTGGCAAAGGGCATTAACATTCCAGTAGGAGAGCCCTCGTAGTGCCAGACACACATAGTGAGCGTCTTCTCAAAATGCCAGAGCTGAGACATGTTGCTTTCTGTGCTGCACATCATCTCTCTTACAGCTGTGATAGTTCACCTCTCCTGAAGTGCAGTTATTTTGGTTCCTACATGCACCTATCACCAGAGAAATTTTTACATCAGAAGTGAGTAAGCCCTCTTGGTTACCCCAGAAGGGGCAGAGAGCCATAAGTTGAGACTCAGACCAGACACTGCTTCACCAGATCTGGTCCTTTATGCAGCAGAAGCTTTCAGCCTTCTCTGCAATGGGAGAAAGTTACAAGAAAGCAAAAGACAGAATCTAATGAGAGATTAAGAAGTCAGAAATTAGGTCAAACCAAAGAAAAAGAAAGGAAATCTAAATTTCCTGTATAACAAACCTCCAAACGTTAATCAGCAGAGCATTGCAATGGTAGAGAAAGGGATAAAGCTTTCATAGATAGATTTGGGAGTGCTCTCTGAAGTACAATTTCACAGAAACTGGGCACAAGCCTTACAAGATCCCTTGCAAAGCCACACCAGATTTAATGTAGTCGCCATTAGAATCAAACACATTATCTGAACCATCCAGGACTAATTTTAGGATCCCATTTATTAAACTCTTCTTCCTTAGCTAGAAATTCCATTCCATGCTTAGCTTGACAAACACACTTGAAGTCTTCCATATTCTGAGGGAGATTTCTGTGAGAGTCAACGTTCATTAGTCATCTCCTGAATAAACACGTGTAAGACCTTTACTGAGCCTTCACAAATAAAGGGATTACCCTGCTGGATCTGAAAGAGGGATGCAAATGAAGGGCATGAGAGTGGGGCTGGAAATGAAGCTCCTGAGTTTGTCAAAAATAATATTTTATTTGCCTGCTGGGATTTAAGAATCTTTGTTCTAAATTCTTTATGTAGGTGGCTATTTCTGCTGCTTTTTATTCTGTACTGAAAAACAGAACACATTCAAAAAAAGAAAAAAGGAACATGGTGAGTTCAAGGCTGAAGTGGTAGGAAAGACCAAATTAATTAGATAATAATTTGCATAAGATTTTTGAGTGTCCAAGCTGATCTGTTAGAATTGTATTTAAATAAAAGTTGTAAGGAAAGGTTAAAAAAAATTATCATAATAAAATAAGAAATTGCTGAACCTTCCACAACTAACTCTGGACTTTAAAAAACCAGACATCTCTAACCAGATCCAGGTTCTCTCAGCCCACAGAATGAATATGGAGGAGATAAAAAGGGATGGAAAAATCTCTAGAATGCCATGGCACAGTGTCTCTTACAGAAAGATACACTAACAGACTTTCTTTCCTAAGATCCCTCTATCAGTGTAGGTCAGAGTTTCAGGGCAAGAGAAAGGCTGAGCCTCTACACAAATCCTCCCCAGCAGTTTGTAGGGATTTGCTACCATCTCTGCAACCAGCTGCAGCAGCACAGCAGCACTAGTAAGTATGCTGATGAATTTCTGGCCAATTATTCCTCTATTCAGTGCTCATAATACTCTTCAGTGTTTTCTATGAGCTACTGTGGTTGCAACCTTTTGGTTAGCAGCTGTACTTGGCAGTCCTTAGGACTTTTTCTCACTTTCCTCGAAGCCTTCCGTAGCTCAAGGGCAGAACAGGCCATTTGTCAGGATCTGTTTCATAATTCTTGTGTTTCCCATGCTTTTCACTTAGTGCATAACAACTTGTTTGTTGCAAAGAAACCAACTTGATGTACAGAGATTGTATACCAAGTGAAGGGCTTCACTTAGCCACCTTGGCAGTCTGATAAGAGGGTTCTAGTTGTTACAGCATGGATGAAGGGAATCCACATCTCTGCATATTTCCCCACATTTGTGTCTGCATAGACTTAAGAACTCAGAAACAGGCTCAGTTAAATCATTGCATCCAGACAACCTCATGCTTCAGTGCCTAACAAGTCTCTTTAGCTATTTCTCACTGGGAAAACAAAAGACCAGCTCCTTGTCTAAGGTTTGTCATGTATGTAAGGCGTGTCTTGTATAGGTGGGCTGAACTGAGATCTTACCCATAAGATTTTCCCTGGCTAAGATCTCTTCCAGAAAGATACACTAACAGGCTTGCTTTCCTAAGATCCCAAACCAGTGGTCACCTTGGCAGCAGGACACAGAGCTCTCACTGCAATCAATCACAACAGCAACAGGGAATTTGAGTCCCATCATGAGCTTTCACAGTGATGCATTGCAGGATTACCCCAATATAACTGAGGCTGAAATCAGAACCATTATTGTTACTGTGGTGCTACGCCTGAGTCAGTAACTGCGTTAGTCATGCATGGGAAAGGGATTTAAGAGAGCAAATAGGACCTTGATAATGGTTTTGTATGGGGATCCACTTAGTTAAATACCTGATGCATCCTTCTGTATCCATCTGTCTGTCAGGCAGTCTGAAATCATCAGCGAAACATAACCATTTTTGCATCAGCTATCCCACAGTACTAAATCACAGTTTTCAAAGAAAAAAAGTCCCTCAGTGAGGCCTGAGATGCTTGCTAAAACCTGAGGTACCTGTGTGATTATGCATGGGCTGCTAATCAACTGGCAATATGATCTTCCTCTCTTAATACTTCAAATCTTTCTCTAGTATCTTTCTAAGATTTCTCTTCCTGTCTGATCTTCCTAAGACTTCCCTGTCTTTATCTAGGACCAATCTGATTCCTTCTCAAATACAGCTTTGAAAACAGCTGTGCCAATAATTTTAAGGTACACTACTCTGAGGGAGCTGGGATTGCTTAGCCTGGAGAAGAGGCGGCTCAGAGGAGACCTTATTGCTGTCTACAACGACATGAAGGGAGTTTGTAGCCAGGAAGGGGTTGGTCTCTTCTCCCAGGCACCCAGCACCAGAACAAGAGGACACAGTCTTAAGCTGCACTGGGGAGGTTTAGGCTGGAGATGAAGAGAAAGTTCATCCCAGAAAGAGAGATTGGCCCTTGGGATGTGCTGCCCAGGGAGGTGGTGGAGTCACCATCCCTGGGGGTGTTCAAAAAAGGCTTGGATGTGGCACTTGGGGCCATGGTTTAGTTGTCAGGAGGTGTTAGGTATTAGGTAATAGGTTGGACTTGATGATCTCTGAGGTCTTTTCCAACCTGCTGATTCTATGATTCTGAAACCAAGTAGATACTCTTTGTACTTTTTTAAACTACACAGAAAAAAAAAATCCCCCAAATGCCTGATTGTGAAGTCAAAAACCTTCATTATATGTCTTCAAGAAATTAATGGTGTTGTCACATATTCTTCTTCCTTCAAAGCCTAAGCTCACATGAAATGAGTCTTAGCCTTGGCTTCAACTATACCTGCTACTACAGTGAGATCAAATGTTTAGAATAGCAGACAGTGAAATATGGCTACAGAATAAAAAATGCCACACATATTGGCACAGGAAAAGCCAAAATCTTCAGCCTGCTACACTGCTGTAAAAAAAAATGACAAACGAGGTTACTAGTCAAGGGATGGGGCAACAACATAGAGTCATAGAATCAACAAGGTTGGAAAAGAACTGAAAGATCACCATGTCCAACCTGTCACCCAACACCTCATGACTACTAGACCATGGCACCAAGTGCCATGTCCAATCTCCTCTTGAACACCTCCAGGGACAGTGACTCCACCACCTCCCTGGGCAGCACATTCCAATGGCGAATGACTCTCTCTCTGTGAAGAACTTTCTCTTCACCTTGAGCCTAAACTTCCCCTGGCATAGCTTGAGACTGTCCTCTTGTTCTGGTGCTGGTTGTACTGCTCTCTGTCACAAAATCCACCTTTTCTCCTCAAATAGCTGATTAAGAAGAGTTTTTCATAGTAGTTTCAAGGAACCAGAACTGATCTTTTAAATCAAAGGATAAGTCTGGGGTTGACAGCACATCCCTTTCACAGCCTCTGCTTTGCCTAGGCTTCAAGAGTGGTTTCTGCCCCACTTAATTATTAGTGAGTTCTTGTTCACTGAGTCTGAATATATGTGGCTCCTGAGGCCAGATACCAGGGAGGGGGAGAAGCATCTCTCCTGTGCTATTCTATCACCTTTTTTTTTTCCTGCCAGCAGCAGCAGTGAGTGGGAAATCCAGCCTTGCCTGTGTGCTGGCACATACCCCACTTGTCTGAAGAAGCTCCAGCTTGTGTACAGCAGCAGCTTAACAGTGCTGACTTCAATCATAGTGAGGATTGAATCCTATTTTATAACAGGAATAGTGTCTGCATTCTATTTAGGACCTTTGCTGTGGCTAATATTTTAGATACTAATTGCCAGGCTAGTCTCTTTCCCTTCCTGCGCCACTTCCTCTGCCTGCTTGAACCATGACAAAGGAGCAATAAAAATCCCTTGTGGGTTTGCAAGTGATGCCTTACAGAGAGGATCTGGATGATGCTAATCATTGAACCTCCAATTTCTAGGATGTGAAATTTACCTTTCTCACAGCAAATCCTAACTACCACCTGCTTGCATAAATACAGCAATGAACAGCCATATAAAACATACTTGCTCCAGTGGACTTTTCCTTCCAGGGTCTGCATCTCTCCCAGTATAGCAAGGAGAAGTGATGACTTGCCACAGCCAACTTGGCCCACAATCATTGTCATCTGACCTATGATAATAGTAACAACAAAAACATTTTAAAAAATTAATAATCCAAGGATTCTACTTGAGTCCACAAGGCCCAACTAGATCCAGTCCCAGGGCACTGAAACTACTTGGTTAAATTTTTTAACATCCACAGTGTGAATGGGCAATATTGCATGGATCCATCTGTGGAAGCAGACATTAATGGACAGTACAAGCACACAGTAAGCTCCAAAGGAATGAGACTACTGCTTTGATTATAGATTATAGAGTCATAGAATCATCATCATCATCCATTGTTTGCCCTAACCATCTGTGATTCTGTGTACAAACCCTTGTAATTTCTGGTTTATTTATAGTACTTTAGGTTAGTGATATAGCTATATACAATACAATACAACACAATACAATACACCACCAGGTTTGGAAGAGACCTTCAAGATCATCGCGTCCAACCCATCAACCAATCCAACCCACCTAAATACAATACAATACAATACAATACAACCCACCTAAACGACTAAACCGTGGCACCAAACACCCCATCAAGCCTCTTCCTGAACACCTCCAATGAAGGTGACTCCACCACCTCCACGGGCAGCTGATTCCAATGGGCAATCACTCTCTCTGTATAGAACTTCCTAAGATCCAGTCTAAACCTCCCCTGGTGCAGCCTGAGACTGTGTCCTCTTGTTCTGGTCCTGGCTGCCTGGGAGAAGAGACCAACCTCTGCCTGGCTACAACCTCCCTTCAGGTAGTTGTAGAGAGCAAGAAGGTCACCCCTGAGTCTCCTCTTCTCCAGGCTAAACAACCCCAGCTCCCTCAGCCTCTCCTCATAGGGCTTGTGTTCCAAACCCCTCACCAACTTCGTTGCCCTTCTCTGGACATGTTCCAGCAAGACAACATCCATTTCTAAAGTGAGGGGCCCAGAACTGGACACAGTACTCAAGGTGCGGCCTAACCAGTGTAGTGTACAGGGGCAGAATGACCTCCCTGCTCCTGCTGGCCACACTGTTCCTGATGGAGGCCAGGATGCCATTGGCCTTCTTGGCTGCCTGGGCACACTGCAGGCTCATGTTCAGCCTACAATCAACCAGTACCCTCAGGTCCCTCTCTGCCTGGGCGCTCTCCAGCCACTCTGACCCCAGCCTGTAGCACTGCATGGGGTTGCTGTGGCCAATGTGCAGAAACCCGGCACTTGGATGTGTTCAATCTCATGCCCTTGGACTCTGCCCATCTGTCCAGCCTGTCGAGGTCCCTCTGCAAAGCCTCTCTGCCCTCCAGCAGATCAACTCCTGCCCCCAGCTTGGTGTCGTCCGCAAATTTACTGATGATGGACTCGATGCCCTCATCCAGATCATCAATAAAGATGTTGAAGAGCAACATCAAATATATATATATATGACCAATACAGCTCACAGCATTGTACACAGTTTTAGCCTTCACTTGTCCTGATAAAAATCTGCATGTGTGGATTTCTGCTTTACCCAATATCAAGAAATGGAATCAGCAGCAATTTGTTATCATCTATTTAGTGTTTAATGTGTGCATTTATCCTACCTGTTGGGATTCTGATGTTTATATTGGACAATGTTGCTAAACCACTTCCCCATGAAAAGTATCCATTGGTCACCTAAAAAAAACAATTACCACTTGTCAGATAATTAAGCACATTAAGAAAATAAAAGTAGATGGTCTAGTCTGGATTCAAAATATGATACTGAAATAAAGCTGTGATTAACAGACATGGTGAGGTATGCTCATACACAAGAAATAAAAGCAAAGATTGTCAAGAAAAGGTTGTGAATAAGGAAAGTTCTGTACACAAATACCTGCACTATATGAAATGCAGGAGTTGGGCTCTACCAAACATTTTAATTCTGTCAATTGTAAGAATAAAGACTATGAAGAATGATTGCAAGAGCCACGGGTGACAATCTAAATTGCAAAGCTTCTCAAGGAGTGAATCATCCTGTGGATTGTGGTATATTGTCTCTTGTGAATGGGTTCCCCAAGTGCAAATTGAATATTTACAAGGTTTATGCTGGTCATGAGAAAAAAGGTTTCCCAGTGTATGCTACCCTCTTTGTACTTCCTTTAAAGCTTACAGGTCCCTGAAACATTCTTTGCCCGGAGCAGAAGAATGTATGTGGGGAAAATTTGGCCAACACAACTTAAAATAATGTCCTAATAAAATTTAAAAGAGTTATTTAAAAGTGGTTTTCCCCCCCTCAGTTCTAGGAGTGCGTGAAAGGAAATTTTAAGAAATCTATATTCATTTCTGCTTATCAGATTAGCTAGTTTTTTGTTTCTTTACTCATGATCATAGAGACACAGAAACACTGTGGTTGGAAAAGACCTTTAAGACCATCAAGTCCAACCATTATGTAACTCTACCATGGCCACTACTCCACAGCCTTGAGCACCATATCCAGGGAGTTTCCTGGTGATATCTCTAACATGAGCCTCAGGGAGACAGCAGATTTCCCTGTGGGATGTATCTGGTCAGCATATGAGGCCTTCTGTTCCCCTCAGAAGGGAATCACCTATGACAATGACCCTCCTTTTGTATTTAGTACAAGCTATTCTAACATGTAGGGCTGGCTGAATCACCCCAGGCAACTCCCTAGGTGGACCTTCATCTATATCCTTATTTGTCTGACCCTCAAGATCTAAAGCCTTGTAACTGTTTTATGTAAGGGCAATTGGGAGGGGAAGGGAGACTGAGAGGGAATCTGCCTGCCTCCATAAGCAGGGATCTGTTTCAATTCTCCTCCATCTCTTGGGTCCCCTTCTTCTGCCTGGTGGCAAGAGGAGAGGGGAATCCTCTGCTTCTTGTGGAGCCTCTGTCTGTTGCCTTTGCCTCAGAGTGTGGCTCAATCTACCTCCCTCAATGCCTCTGTGTCCTGAGAATACAGAGAATTTGTAAAGAGTTGGTTAGTAAAGAATTCTCACCTTATATTTGGCTAGAGTATTGATTAATTTATGGGCTTCCTCTTGCAGAGGACAATTTGCCTTTGAAAGACCAGCAGAAGTTGGTTACTGTCTGGTACTGCGGCAGGAGGACATGCTCCTTGTGAAGAAAGAGACAGTTTCCAACCCACCTTGATTGCAACATCACCCATTTCCACAGGACGTGTTTGCTTCCTTGTTGGTTGTTCATAGCTTTCAAGCTGATACCTCAAGGGCTGCCTCCTGTTGATGGCTTTGGTGTGCTACACAGTGAAATGAAGAAAGGAGAACAGTTGGAGTTCTCAAGAGAGGACAGTATTTGTTTCCTTATAAAACAGGCAATCCATTCCCTTTCTTACCACCATTCTAGGTCATAGGCAGAAAGCAGTGCTTTGCAGTGTCTCTGATAGTAGAGAGGCACAACTGTGATGCACATATTGTAATGTTTCAAACACCCTCAACTGAAGCACGTGGAGTATCTTCCTAATTTTGGTTTCCCACGCACAATCCTCCTGAAGTTCAGCTCTGTCATCCTCTTCCAACCACTAGATCAGATTGCCCTACCTGAGGTAGCTCCAAACAAGACTGTGTCAGTAAAAGTGTAATGACATGCAGAGTTACCAGTTTGGTTCTTGGAAGCAGAATAGCCAGAGGAGCAAGAATCATATCAAATTAACTTGTTCAGAGGACCTCCCTAAGGCACAATAGTGATCGTGGAGTTAGCTCATTCAGAGCTGCCTGTGGTGTTTGTGAGCACCACTCTATTGAGCTGACTCAGCATACCCTTAGTGATTTCCTACACCTGAGCTGCCTACAGTGAATGATTTCCCTTTATTTTTCCCTCTCCTCATCATCTAGGCTTTGTCTCTCTCTCTCTCTCTGTGGGCAACAGATGGACAACACAAACAAAACCAACGATGAAACAATTCCATGTTTGTTTCCTTTATTGTAACAGTTAAGCCAGAAAAGCAAGAAACGTTGCTTTGGGTTGGCAAACTGACTCGATTCAGCTCCAAATAAAACTTACTTTGTGCTAACCCTTTCTCTCTGCTGCCATCCTCAATTTGTAGTCACATTTCAGATGGCATAATCCATTTGAAACAGTTGAAATACCCAGCTTTAGGAAAAGAAAAAAATCAAAATGAAGGGAAAAAAAAATCTTTCTCTTCCTTAGGGTTCTTTTTTCCCCCCTCAAATTGTACTTAAATTCACTATAGGCTTAGCACTCCTGAAACAGTCTTTTGGAGTTCCTATTTCCTAATGTTTGGTGTTGGTTTCCCCACCTCTAACTCTGAATTTCATGGAGTGGGAATCAGTCCTACCTAAAGATACTCACATATGGCAGGAGGCACTGGCAATACACATTGCAAACCCCACAACCACAAGAAATGCACCTGGGCCTTTTGTAAAAACTGAGAAGGACAAATCTGAACCATGTGTAAATGTGTCCATTTTATTACTAGGGGCACTCCATCAAGGCTTAAATGTGTTTGGGGACCCTTCATGCCATAGAAACACAGGGATTCTGACATAGGAGAGGTAAAGCTGGGCAATGTCAGAGTCAGGCTGGAAGCAAAACTCCTGAGCCCTATCTAATACAGGGCTATGTGGCCTCTTTGCTTTGAAATTCAGTCTCATCAAACAGAACTTACAAGTCCTGTGTGCTTCTTACAGGATTCATAAGCTACAGAGCCGTCCCCACTTCTCCAGCTGTCATCTCCAATCTCATCACTTAGGAGAAACTCATTCAGCTTCTGTACGCTTGAAAGGAAACAGGACAGTGAGTTAAATGAACCCCAGGTTCCGTGAGTGTATTTTCACTTTCAGGCAGCCCAGCCTGCAGGATGTATCAGAAATGTCCCAGAAGTTGTTTATGGAAGACTTTTGGGTTCCTGCTGGACTGCCTGCCACCCTGATGGCAAGTGAAAAATTGTTGATGTGGAAGAAGGACAGAAAAAAAATAATTAGATATCATAGTGAGTGCTGGGAATGAAGAGATTGAGTCATGTGAGTGCCACTAGAGCTCTGTAAGAATGGTTTCCATCTTGCCAGGCTTGTGTTTCCTGTGCCTTTCTCATGCCTACAACAATGTTGGGATGCATAAATGAGTCATTCAGCTACCTTCATCCTCTGAAAGAGCCAAGGCAAGAGATGTGTCCTGAGCACAGCTTTTGGAAACACTGCATGCAAGCAGGGCTGTATACTGCACTAATCAGCACAGCCACAGCCAGCTTTGGAGAAAGAGAGCAGAACCTCTCTTTGCCTGCTTCAAACTGTCCACAGGGAAGTACAGCACACAGGTTCCATTCATTCAACACAGAAGGACTTGGTTCTGTTTCTGCTCCACTTCCTTTCAGAGTGCCATAAGCACCTGTGTCTCTCTTGTTCTGAGTAAGGGATGAGTAAAAGCAACCACTGGTCATGGTAAAGCTGTGTTACATCACACAGACTACAGTCATAGAATCATAGCCCTGTTAAGGCACAAAGAGACCTTTGAGATGATGAAGTCCAACTGCTCACCTTAAGCTTGCAATCCCACTGCTACTGCTAAGCACCACACCTATGCATCTTTCAAATACCTCCAGGGACGGTGACTCCACCACTGCCCTGGGCAGCCTCTTGGTTCTGCTTGATTTTGGGCTGTGGTGTCTGCTGCTGGAACTTTGTCATGAAACCACCTATAGATCTCTGCCTCTGCTCCTCTGATGCTGCATAGCTCCATTACAGTTTCCTGTAACACAGCCACTTGATGTAACAGGTTTGATTGATGATAAAGCCACGGAGTGGCCAAGCACACATTCTTCATTCTTCACTTGGGGGACATCATGTGCATGGGAGAAAGACGTCAGGAAATAAGTTTGCCAAAGGTTAAAGTTGGTTTTGGCAAATATGGTCTTTAAATAATAGCCTGAGTGGTGGCCAGCAGTGCTGAGGAAACAGTACACACCATTTTGATATTAGTGCTGTGAAAAACATAGTGCAGGGATGTAGAGCCCAGGATGATTTATAAAGGAGACTTGAGATTTTCCACCAGTCAGAAATCGTTTTCATCCTAGGGAAAATCATTCATGTAGCCCTGCTGCTTCTTTCATAAAAACAAACCCTGCTCAAGTATTGTCCTTTTTGAAGTGACTGTGATGCTGGCAAATGGTGGCAGTGGAGCCTAAAGTCCCCTTGACTGCTCTCTGTTGTTATCATTAACCACCAGAGGCAGAGGAAGCAGCAATGCAATACCTTGCCAATGTGCCCCCTTTTTGGCAAGGAGTAACTATGCTTCTGTGCTTTATGGGACATCTTGGTAGTGTATATGTCTGCATAACTGCCCCATGACCATGACTCCATACAGACCACTCATGCAACAGCTGAAAGTCTGAAATTTGACTCACTACCAACCAGCTCCCTTGGGATTAAGTGCTTTACAGCCCGGCACAAAGGAAGTTGTTTTGCTGGGCTAGTTGCCAGAACAGATGCCTGGAACATAGAAGTTTCTGATGAAGCAACACATTTTATGAGTTTCTTTTCCTTTTCCTTTTTTTTTTTTTTTTAATCCTTCCACTACATGACAACCTCCTCAGTGTCCTGACATGCAGATCCCTCACCCTCACAGATGAAACTTCCAAATATCTGCCTTGCCATGCTCCCTGACCTGCGTCTTTTTACTGCCGTTCATGGAAACAGCATTTCCTCTATAAGAAAAGTGGACTCAATTTCCCTTAAACAACTATTTCTTCAGTGCCCAATGTTCCTTCATCCACTCTCTTGAGATTCCATATGATGCTAGGCAATGACAGGCAAGACAACCCCAAATTCTCATGTAAAGCCCAAAAGCACCCCTTGTGAGGTTACAGTTCAGCCAGTTTCTCTTCCTGGCATCAGCATGGCCAGTCTTGCCAAATAGCTTCACACCACTTCTCATCTCCCTCTGTGTTGACAAGAGCCCAGAAAAGTACTAGATGGAGTGATGATAGTATAAGAACAGGAGCATAGAGGACACAGACTCAACCTGCTTGATCTTGGAAAGAAGTTCTTCACAGAAAGAGAGATTGCCCATTGGAATGGGCTGCCCTGGGAGGTGGTGGGGTCGAGGTCCCTGGAGGTGTTTAAGAAAAGACTGGATGAGGCACTTAGTGCTATGTTCTAATTGATTAGATAGGGTTGGGTGAATGGTTGGACTTTATGATTGATCTTGGAGGTCTCTTCCAACCTGGTTGATTCTGTGAAAGACAGCCCAGCTCTGATTCTGGACTGCCAAACTTTGTGAAATGAAAAAAAGAATGCAACTTTTCCTTGTCTCTGCATTGTGCAGTACAAAGAAATGCTTCTTCTGATTTCTCTCATGTTTTGGAGCATTGGAGGCTCACCTCTAAATCCTCTTGCACATGAGCAGGTAGAAAAAACCTTTTTCTTCAGCACTTTTGCTGTTGTGTTACTGAACATAGGTGTTCAAGAGCGAGGGAAACAAGGAGGTCCACATACCTTATGATAGCCTTGACTGCAAAACGAACCACAGTGGAGAGCAGGAACAGTGGGGTGACGAGGATGTGAAACAAGGAGAGCGAGGCAAAGGCCTGGGCAGGCTGCAGTGGCCTTTCGCTGGTGTATGCATAAGTCACGAAGGTCTGTCACAGCAGGAAGAGAGCATGTCACCATAAGGACTCTTAGAATCACAGAAGCATAGAATTGTTAGGGTTGGAACAGACCTCAGGGATGATCTAGTTCAAACCCCTGTGCCATGGGCAGGGACACCTCACACTAGATCAGATTGCTCAGAGCCACATCCAGCCTGGCCTTAAAAACCTCCAGGGAAGAGGCTTCTACCACCTCCCTGGGCAACCTGTTCCAGTGTCTCACCACCCTCATGGGGAAGAACTTTTTCCCTAACATCCAGTCCAAATCTATGCACTTCTAGTTTTTTCCCATTCTCCCTAGCCCTACCTGACACCCTAAAAGGTCCCTCCCAGCTTTCTTGTAGGCCCCCTTAAGACACTGGAAGGCCAGGCTTAAGATACTGGAAGTCTCTTGGAAAAAGATGGACAAGGACAATAAAACATTTTTCTCAACTAAGGTCAATTAACCATACACCTCAGTTTATCTGGAATCCCAGGGAACTGAAGGAAAAGGTGCCTTCTGTTAACGTCAAAAAGATTTGTAAAACCTGCCAGGGATTTAAAGAGCTTGGCACATTTAAGAATAAAGAGGCTTTCTTTGCAAAATCAAAGCGTTTAGGGCTTTTCAGTTTTGCAGTGGACTTCAGGGTTTAGAGAAAACACACAACCAGAAAAATCAGGAAGAGTCTAATAAATCTTATCTTCTTTTTTTCCGCAGATACAGAGCTGTAGTCATATTTCAGGCAACACTGGTACATACTGTTAGCATGCTCTGATTAACGCCCTCAGAGTTTGGTCTGTGAAGACTCCTTACTGACGTGCCACAGCTCCTCTTGGCCATTAGGCTGAGCTTTAAACCTGGCCAGAGCTTGGGCAAAATTGCTGCCTCCTTAAACTGCGGAGTACCCTTTCCTAAATATTGAAATAGTGGCTTCTGATGCCCTTTGAAACAGGAATGATTATCACTGCTAGACAACAGAAAAGCAAAGCCAGCCCTTCAAGACAAGAACTTCTCAAAATGGCTCTTCTTTCAAGTGGCAATGATATTTTTCCTATATTTCTTCTAGCAAAAAAAAATTGATTTCTTTTTGGGGTTTTGTTTTTGGTTTACCAATTCAAACCACAGCTGGTGAAATACCAGCTCGGGGGGGGGGGGGGGGGGGGGCACTTACGGGGTCATGCTGTCCTACAGTTAGCAGGGACCCATTAACCCATCTACTGCTTTTGTGAGGAGTAAGTCCTACAATAACAATGCCTTTTATTGCTTTCTCCCTTCTCTTTTCCTCTCTCTGTTATAAGGCAAGGTGAAAACAAAATAAGAGCAAAAAATCTTACTGCAAGAACAGCTGCTATTGGTATGGCTGCATTCATAAAAACTGTGAAAGAGACATAAAATAGGCATCAGATTACAGGAAATAAGGGAAAAAAAAAACCTCAACATTTATACAAGTAGTTGTATGGTACTAGAGGAATCCAATTATTTCTAATTCAAGCACTTGAAACTCCCAGAGGAAAATTTCTTCTGCAGGAAGAAATTTCCTTCCGTGACGGAGGGATCTTAAACACACAAACAAATAGGACCAGGAATGATCTTATTTGTATGCTTTAGTGGACTGGGACAAAAAGTTTTATATGCACAAGTATTATTCAACACAAGTGAAACATTGCCCTCTCAGCCCTTCTGCAGTATGGGAAACACAATTTATTTCAGATAGTAATTTATCTTTGCTGTAATCAGAGCTGCTAATATGATGTGGACCCTTCTGACTGTGAAGCAACTGTAATGTCATAATGAAGGTGACAGAAAAGGGCAACAAAGTTGGTGAGGGGTTTGGAACACAAGCCCTATGAGGAGAGGCTGAAGGAGCTGGGGTTGCTTAGCCTGGAGAAGAGGAGACTCAGGGGAGACCTTATTGCTGTCTACAACTACCTGAAGGGAGGTTGTGGACAGGTGGAGGCTGGTCTCTTCTCCCAGGCAACCAGCACCAGAACAAGAGGACAGAGTCTCAGGCTGTCCCAGGGGAGGGTTAGGCTGGATGTTAGGAAGAAGTTCTACACAGAGAGAATGATTGGCCATTGGGGTGGGCTGCCCGGGGAGGTGGTGGAGTCACCATCATTGGAGGTGTTCAGGAGGAGACTTGACGGGGTGCTTGGTGCCATGGTTTAGTTGATTATATAGTGTCGGATGATGGGTTGGACTTGATGATCTCAAAGGTCTCTTCCAACCTGGTCTATTCTATTCTATTCTATTCTATTCTATTCTATTCTATTCTATTCTATCTATTCTATTCTATTCTATTCTATCCATTCCATTCCATTCCATTCCATTCTATTCTCCATTCTAAAATGTACCATGGAAAAAAAAAGAAATCAACAAGATATGCTTTAGATTTTCAAGATTCTTTGTTATTTATAAATTCATTGGATGGTTTAAGTTGGAAGAAACCTTAAAGAACCTCTAGGTCCAACCCCCCTGCAATGGGCAGGGACACCTTCCACTCGACCAGGCTGCTCAAGGCCTCATGCAGCTTGGCTTTGAACACCTCCAGGGAGGGGGCATCCACAACCTCCCTGGGCAACCTGTTCCAGTGTCTCACTGCCCTCACTGTCAGGAACTTTTTTCTAATCTCCAGTCTCAATCTGCCCTGCTCAAGCTTCAATCCATTCCCTCTCATCCTGTCACTACAAGCCATTGTAAAAGTCCCTTCCCAGCTTTCTTGTAGTCTCCTTCAGGTATTGGAAGGCTGCTCCATGATTTCCCTGGAGCTTTCTGTTCTCCAGGGTGAATAGCCCCAGCTCTTTCAGCCTGTCCCCATAGGGGAGTTTCTCCAGACCTCTGTGATCTTTGTGGTCCTCCTCTGGACCTGCTCCAGCAGCTCCATATCCCTCCTATGCTGGAGGCACCAGAACTGGACGCAGTGCTCCAGGTGGGGTCTCATGAGATCAGAGCAGAGCAGAGCAGAGCAGTGCAGAACAGAGGGGCAGAATCACCTCCCTCATCCTGTTTTTGTGAAAAAGCTTCATAGGCACAGCTGTGTCTTGCTTTAGTGGAAGTCAGGAGGAATGCTGACATGAAGAACAGGAGTCATTTCCAAGCACTAAAACATAGTTACTTACTGGAAAGAGAGGTATGAAGTGCAAAGGTTTTGAGACTGGTGAGCTCCTTCATTCTTGTTTCTTCCACGCTAGTACAAAATATGTGCTCCCAGGCATACAGCTTTAATAACTTAATGCCTTTTAGTATCTCATTGGTTTTCTTTAATCTCTCAGTAGAATAGTCCTTCATGTCAAAAGAAAATAAGGGTAAGAAATGGCTAAAGGTTTGTAGGTTTAACGAGAGTGCTCTTTTCCCTTTACTTCCCTTGTAAAATCCCTGAAAGATTTATAGCTTTTGCAGGCTTTCAGTTGCCATACTGAATAGAGCACTATCATAGAATCATTAAGGGTAAAAAAGACCTTTAAGATCATCAAGTCCAACTGTAACCCACTTACCATGCCCACTAAACTATATCCTGCAGCACCACATCTACAGCTTCTTGAACACCTCCAGGGATGGTGACTCCACCACCTCCCTGGGCAGTCTGTTCCAGCCCCTCACCACTCTCATTAAAGAAGTTTTTCCTAATGTCCAACCTAAACCTCCCCTGGTGCAACCCAAACCCATTCTCATCCTGTCACTGGTTACTTGGGAGAAGAGACCAGCACCAGCCTCAATCCAACCTCCTTTCAGGGAGCTGTAGAGAGCAGTAAGATCTCCCTTCAGCCTTCTCTTCTCCAGACTGAACATCCCCAGCTCCCTCAGCCCCTCCTTGCACAATGCCCTCTAAACCTCCACCAGCCTCACTGCTCTTTTCTGGACACCCTCCAGCCCCTCAAAGTCTTTCCTACCCTGTGGCACCCAGAATTGAACCCAGCACACAAGCTGTGGCCTCACCAGGACCAAGCACAGGAGCATCATCAGTGCTCTACTCGTTCTGGACACACTGGTTTTGATCCAGGCCAGGATGCCTTTGGCCTTTTTGGCCACCTAGGCACACTGCTGGCTCATGTTCAGCCCCAGATCCTTTTCCACTGGGCTGCTTTCTATCCACTGTGTCCCAAGCCTGTAGCATCGCTTGGGGCAGCTGTGACCAAAGTGCAGGACCCAGCACTTGGCCTTGTTAGACCTGTGTTCTTTGGAGATATCAAAATATTTACCATCAGGAGGGGAAATTAAGTGATCCTGTTCTGAAAACAAAAACAAATCAAAACATCCAAATCCTTCAAAGAGAGGGGAAATGTGGGGGGGGTTGGATTAGTAGGTCAGTGGTGCCCATAACAATAAACAGAAGACTCTGTGTGTGCAATTGCTGATACAAAATTAATTCTGCGATTCATACAGAGCAGCCACGAAAAGGAGATGTTTATTGAGCTATTTAGCCAATTGCCCCTTGCCACAATAAGGAGTAATGACAGATTTTTGTAAAATGGTAATCCAGAAGATGTTTTGTGTCAGAAGAACTCAGAAAAGAGCAAAAAAAAAACACCCCATGAAACAGCCAACCTGTTTCTGAAATGAAATGAGGACTCAAACTCCTCAAAGGAGCCCCAGCCCCTCTCTGAAGGACACTTGTTATCATTCCCCCCTCCTCCTGTGATGCTCATCCCAGGTGTTTCTGAGCTCCTGGATGTCTGAGCAGAGGCATCCTGAGTAATAAAACTTCAGGGTTCCCAACCTTACAGATGAGCTTACAAGCAGAAGGCTGCAGGAAAAGGAGTTGTAACAGGTTAATAGGCTGTAATGGGTTAATCTGCCTGTTTCCCCCCAACACAGAAGTGAGGGAAAAGTAACACACAGCAAAACTCCTCTGGGTTGAGACAAAAAGAGTATACTATAAATGAGATAACATAATGGTACAATTCACAACGAGGAGCAGCTGAGGGAGCTGGGGTTGTTTAGCCTGGAGAAGAGGAGGCTCAGGGGAGACCTTATGGCTCTCTACAAGTATCTGAAGGGTGGTTGTAGCAGGTGGGGGTTTGTTTCTTCTCCCAGGCAACCAGCACCAGAACAAGAGGACACAGTCTCAAGCTGCACCAGGGGAAGTTTAGGCTGGATGTTAGGAAGAAATTCTTCAAAGAAAGAGAGATTTGCCATTGGGATGGGCTGCCCGGGGAGGTGGTGGAGTCACCATCACCGGAAGTGTTTAAAAAGAGCATGGATGAGGCACTTGGTGCCATGGTTTAGTTGATTAGATGGTGTTGGGTGCTAGGTTGGACCTGATGATCTCAAAGGTCTTTTCCAACCTGGTTAATTCTGTATGAGGAACAATTACCTTAGCTCAGCCTATTTGCAGAAATGATGCAAAGTTCATTTCTCTGCTGGTACAAATTGGCACCGCTCAGCAGCCCTGAAGTGTGCTGACCATTAGACCCCTGCAGTATAATTGGCTTGAAATATTAAGATAATGAGGGTCTTTAAATATTTAACAAATAAACATCAAAGGTTGGCTGAAAAAGGTCAAGGCTCCTGGGGATCAAGTTAAAATTAGACAAAAGTATCAGAAAACATCTGAAATTGGTAAGCAAAATCAGACAGCAAAATAAATTTGCAGCACTGAGAAAAAAAAATAGAATATAAGGCAGAACAGATCCAGTAATGCTAGCTGGGTCTGAGAGAAAACCAAAGGTTGGAATGACAGCATAAAGTCTGCAGGCATTGCAGAGAGGGGCAGGACACATTCTTTTGTACTTTTGTCCTGCTATAATTTCTCAGACATTTGTTCCCTTCGCTAACATCCCATGAAATACAACGTCCAACACCCTTTCATGGAATTGAATTCAGATGAAACTGTGCTGCAGGGTGAAAAACACTCTGCAGAGAAGGCAGGTCAAGGCCCACACACTATTTCAGAATCTTGCCTGACAAATGGTAGGGAGGAGGAGATGCTAAGCCACAGCAAAACAGAAAGGGAGGGACGATGAAATGAAGGGGTGGCCCGCTCAAACCTTTGCAATGAACATTCACTGACAATGAGAACCGATTGCAGAGTCCCTGGTTCCTTGTTCTCATTTCTGGATCACAAATGTCACTGAAAGAATTTACTTACAAGAGTGCTCTTCTGAGCCTCAGCCAGCTTCGTAGCTATGAAGTACTGTATGGGAGCTAACAGGACAATGACAGCAGCACCAACCAAGGCACTCACTCCCAGTAAATTATAGAGTAGGATCACACCCATTATTATCTGTGAAGAAAAATGCAACAAAGAAGAAGAAGAAAAAGGTAGATTTAAATGTGTGAGAATGATAGCAATCAAAAAAAATACTTGGCTTTTCTAAGAAACAGTGAAATGGCTCCTAGGAATCTGCTGAGCTCACTCTTGAGAAGGTTGTATTTGTAAGGTATGGGAAATTAACCCCAGCAGCCTTTCCTTTTGACATGAGCTGCACAGTTTGTGTTACTGCCTAGCAGCTCTAACTCCAGATGAGGCTTCCACAGAACGAAAGGAGCAGTAAAAGGATAGTGCTTTCCCCAAGGCATTTTGCAGAGTTCCTGGCTTCAAGTCTTATTTACACTAGGGCTCCTTACATCACCCTGGAACTATTTGAAGGTCCTAATACTGTCATGAATCACAGATGCATTCTGTTGTAGTGGTCCTCTTGCAACTGCAGATGGAGGCACATAGAAGACAAGCACTGAGGCATGGAGCAGATGTGCTGGGAGTGACACAAAGCTGAGCTTGTGCATCAATAGCATATGGCTCTGTAGGAAAATAGCAACCTTAACCCTACAAACAGTTTGGGAAGAATTCCCACAAAGGTTTACCCAGGAATGGCTGTGATGTAAGTACCAGGATTCTGGTTCCTTAGTTACTCCAAGCTCTACTACACAAACATTTTTATTAAAAGCTCCACTTAATGGTACAGAGATGTTGTCAGTGATAGCAGGCCAAGCAGAACTAGTTCACTACTTTGTAGCTCTAGTCAGTTCTGTCTTAAAATCTATCTCCCTGGGCATCCTGTCCCAGCGTGTCACCACCCTCACTGTAAAGAATTTCTTCCTAGTAACCAATTGCCAGTTTCTTCCTGCTGTCTCCAAAGCACAGCCATTCCAGCTTATCAGGCAGAAAGAAACATTACCACAAAACCCAGTGCCACTGATATCAGCTGCGTAATATTTTGAGGAGGAAAGAGTAAGTATTTGTCTTTTAATTTTGGAGCAGAGGGGTGAGGTAAGTGCTATGATTAAGAGCTTAAGAGCAGAATGAATTCTGTATAGCCTTGGTCACAGATGCTCACTGACCAAGTGCACTCGCCAGGTGCAAATTCATGTGTGATGCTTACTCATCCCCAGCCAAAGCTACTGTCGGGCTACCTCTATGTTCCCTGTCTCCACATTGTCTGATGGTGAACTCCAGGAACCAGCAAAATCATCAGAAGCTTCCTTAAACCAGCCTTTTACAGTACTGGTGAGGAAGGCCATTACATTTCTACAGTGGCTGGGACAGAATCTCTAATGAAGAGACAAATGTGTGGTGATTAGGCTACCCAGAAACATCAGACCATTGATTCCTTTAATAACATTCACAGTATCAACAGCACCTGGGTGTGAAACAGTGACTTGAAATGAAACTCTCCATAGTATTTCTGATTTCTGTTGCCTTTCTGTTGTTTTTTTTCTCCATAAATCATCTTATGACTCTCTAAACCCTACCTGATTCATTAGTAGTAGTAATATTGCTGACTGTTAGCACAGATTACTCACATTGTTCCAGGAATTTCAGCAACATAGCTTTGCTGTAGGAGTGGTTCTTATCTCTTTTTCAACTTGTTTAATCTCAGTGGGATCACTTATAGGGAAGAAGCATGCCTGGCCTGCCCCTAGCTAAAATTTTGAAGGTGCTACAGGAGTCCAAGCTTCATGCAAAATCAGCATGACTAATTAAGTCATTCAGCACTTTTGAAGATTTCTTCCAGGCTAATAAATTTTACCTTTCCTTCCTACAGATCTCCCTACAGATCTTTCCCAGGCTTGTTAAACCCCAGATGTTTACAGTAGCTAAGCTTGTTTAGATGAGAGCTCCTCTGAGCATTTCGTGCAGTGTGCTGTCAGTGCTGCTGTCAGCCACTGAGCAAGATGCAACTGCTTTTTGCTCCTGCCACAAAATGCAGTTACAAGTGGACACTGCAGTTGCAATATTCAGCACTGGTCAAGTTGCCTGTGCTGCTGCCATGTGGCAGAAGTAAAAGAGTGCCACTAACAATAGAAATAGGAGCAGGGAAGGGATGGCAGGTCAACATTTTGGAAGCCACAGACCACATCCATAACGTGGAAATCCTGCTCAAACCCCTCTGTCTCTTTAGTGCAGAGACAGGCTCCCAGTCCTGGCAGCAGATGATGGGCCATGTTTCTTCTTGCTAGTCTTCCTGGTAAATGAGTGTGAAATCCAGATTCCCTCTGGATCTTGTAATAGCCTCACAGACATACACACTTTTCAACCAGGCTGGAGGATCTCTGACATCAGGCTCTTGCTTTGATACTCTACCTGAACAGGCATTGCCCACAGATTGGGGCACAGGAACAAGAACCACATTAATTGGTTTGTTTCTATGGCAACCAAGTTATTGATCTGTCCCAAGGTCATCTCTCCCATTGACAAGTTGGATGTAGAAAGCCTCAGGATCTTATTATATATCATTGCCTGTAGGAAGGGAATAAAAGGGAAGATATTAAAATGATAAAATTATAGAGCAACAGTAGCAGCAGGATGTTTCAGACCCTGGTGTCAGTCTTTACCTAAGAAAGCCAGAGAGGGAGGTGGAGACAGAATGAGAGACAGCACAAGAGTGAGAACAGACTTAAAAAAACTCCCAATTCCTCTTCAAAAGGTTTGTTGCTTAACACAGACCTAAAATAGAAGCAGCCATCCCAATTTAGGAGTCTGGCCAAATATATATTTTTTAACAAACATTTGGTAGGTTTCTATGACAACCTTTGCCCAAGAAATCCTTGCTTCTGATAAGACACTCTTGCTCAGGGTGGGTATACATTCCTTTGGGTTTCTTTCCTTTACAATACAATACAATACACCAGGTTGGAAGAGACCTTCAAGATCATCGCATCCAACCCATCAACCAATCCAACCCACCTAAACAGCTAAACTATGCAACCAAGCACCCCATCAAGTCTCCTCCTGAACACCTCCAATGAAGGTGACTCCACCACCTCCCAGGCAGCCCATTCCAATGGGCAATCACTCTCTCTGTATAGAACTTCTTCCTAACATCCAGCCTAACCCAGTCATCTATTTCCATAAAATTTGTAGGAGCTCAACAGGGCTCAAAATGAATCAGGTCTTATAGCTACCAGAATTTTGAAGATAAATATTGTGAGCCCAGTTTGCAATTAGGACCAAATAGCAAATAGTGCAGCTTCAAGGAAGCTTTGAAAAGAATTTATGCTCTCTGCTCTGTTGTGTCCATAAGCAAGGTAGAACTGCATAATTATACCTGGTGAATTACAGCAGCTGTCTATGGTGCTATGGGTTCCCATTTTGGCAAGTGAGAATCACAGAAGGACAAGGAAATTATCAGGTACTCTTTCTTAGAATCATAGAATCACCAAGGTTGGAAGAGACCTCAAAGATCATCAAGTCCAACCTGTCACCACAGACCTCATGACTAGACCATGGCACCAAGTGCCACGTCCAATCCCCTCTTGAATGCCTCCAGGGATGGTGACTCCACCACCTCGCTGGGCAGCACATTCCAATGGCTAACAACTCTCTGTGTGAAGAACTTTCTCGTCAGCTGCACTTTCTGGTGCAGCTTGAGACTGTGTCCTCTTGTTCTGGTGCTGATTGCCTGGGAGAAGAGACCAACCCCCTTCTGGCTACAATCTTCTGGTAGTTGTAGACAGCAATAAGGTCTCCCCTGAGCCTCCTCTTCTCCAGGCTAAACAACCCCAGCTCCTTCAGCCTCTCCTCATAGGGCTTGTGCTCAAGGCCTCTCCCCAGCCTCGTTGCCCTTCTCTGGACATGTTCAAGAGTCTCAATGTCCTTCTTAAATTGAGGGGCCCAGAACTGGCCACAGTTCTTCAACAAGACTGTGCCATGTCTCCTGGGAGAAGGCAGAAAATGTTTAAAACAGCTAGATCAGTCACAAAAAAAGAAGGTTCCGTGCTGAGATGATAGCCCTGCAGTTAGTTACCCCTAGCAAAACATCTGCCTTCTGTTTTGAGCACAGTTCTACTGCTGTTTGTGGAGTTTGGTCTGCAGAGATTCCTGCTACAAACCACCCACGTGCTGAGCTGGAGCTGCTGGCTGCAGTTCATAAAGATGACTTTCATAGAGGGTTAATGGATATTGGTTTTAGAGAGGCAGTTTTGCAGATTAAGCACTTCTGTCCCATCCCAGAGGGCTCTGTGCAAAAGGGCATAAAGATTCAGAATCACCACACATGGTGAGGCATGGACAATGTTCCCACAGAACATGCCTCAGCCAAAGATACTCTGAAGATGACTCTGTTCACAGTCAGAAGTGACTTCATAAGCACAGGAACAAAGCAGATGCACAGCCAGAGCAGCACTGCTTGTCTTCATTTACCTAACATCATACGCAAAGACAAGTTCTGACATGCACAGAGTGAGTGTTAAACTTTCACATGCTAGTACGATGGATTTAGTTCTTAGCAAAAGGAATTCACAGAATCACAGAATGTTAGGGTTGGAAGGAACCTCCCTCGCCCATGGGCTTGTTCTTTCCCTGACTCTACCCTTGCCCTTGTTGGATTTCATTCCATTTCTCCCCACACAACTCTCCAGCCTGTCCAGGTCTTGCTGAGTGACAGCACAGCCTGAGGGGTGTCATCCACTCATCCCAGTTTGGTGTCATCAGCAAACTTGCTGACAGTGCCCTCTGTGCCCTCATCCAGGTCCTTGATGAATATATTGAATAGCCCTGGTCCCAGTACCAAACCCTGAGGGACCACACTAGATACAGGCCTCCCTTCAACTAGTTGACCTCTCTGACTGCTTTCCTTAACTGCTGCCATCACCTTGTCTGTGTCAGTGACACTACTTTTTCCAGCTTGCTGTATAAAAATACAGTGCATATCTTCTCTCAAACAGTTGTTAACTGATTCTCCAGATAAAGAATAAGACAAATGAAAGTACCAAGCTGGAGCAATCAGTGAATATCTTGGCAGAACATGGGAATGCCTTTGCTCACCAGTAAGGCACCTCGTAAGTTGATGCCAGTTTCTGTAGTCACATAGTAGGATGCCTGTAGGAATGTCCTCTGCAAGATAAGAGCCAGGAAGAGAAGAACTGCCAAAACATAAACATTCCTGAGGAATTCCTCTGAGGAAAGATATGAATTTGATGCATCTTTCACCTAAAAAGAAAGGGAAAAATTATGTAAGTGGCATAGGAGAGACTGCAGGTTCTTGGGACACTGGAAAGAATGAAATTCAGTCAATGCCTTAGAAGAAATAATATTGATGGAATGATACAAAAATAATATAAATCATACTTGTCACTGTCCAATGTATCAACACCATTTGCATGGCAATTAAATACTCTGCTCATGCTCCAAAGACGTAGGATCCTACCTTCTAGCAGTTTTATAATTACTTGGGTTTTAGCAGGAAAGGTACAATGAGCATAAAGCCTATCTGGCTTACTGTTAGTCTCTTCTCCCAGAACAAGAGCACCAGAGCAAGAGGACAGTCTCAAGCTGCACCAGGGGAGGTTTAAGCTGGATGTTAGGAAGGTGTTCTTCACAGAAAGAGTTATTTGCCATTGGAATGGGCTGCCCATGAGTGGTGGAATCACTGTCACTGGAGGTGTTTAGGAGGAGACTGGATGAGGCACTTGGTGCCATGGTTTAGTTGGTAAGATAGTGTTGGGTGATAGGTTGGACTTGATGATCTCCAACGTCTTTTCCAACCTGGTTAATTCTATTCTATTCTATTCTATTCTATTCTATTCTATTCTATTCTATTCTATTCTATTCTATTCTATTCTATTCTATTCTTCCATTCCATTCCATTCCATTCCATTCCATTCCATTCCATTCCATTCCATTCCGTCACATTCTGATGATTTGTGGGATACAAATGCTAAGCAATAAAAAGTAAAGTTCATTCTACCTGCATCACAAAGAAGCTGGCAGAAAGCATTTTGTATTATATGGGATTAGTTACTTCTATTGCATTTGCATGTTATGGAAATAGTTCCTTCCAGAAATACAGTCTCTGATACCTGTGAATTCTGAATAAATTAAGGATATATATGCCAGTATTCTCCACAAAAAGAGGTTTATATGCCATAACAGGGTGGGAAAAAATCTTGTTGAAACAACATTTTTTTCCCCTTTTCTTTTCATTCTCTAGTTTTTATCTTCACTGATCTGCTCTATTTCAGGCAGAAAAGGAAACAAATGTACCACAGTAGTGCAAGGAAGGCTGTTCCCTTGGTGTTTCTGACCCAGCTGGAAGCAGGATGTGTTTAAATTCTTTTTAAAAAAGGCTTGGAAATACTGAAACTAACCATGTACCTACCCTCATGAAGATTCCTTCATCACTCTGGATTACTGTCATCTGCCTGAGACTGCATGCAGGCAGACATGTTCTGAGCCACCCAGGCTCACCTTGCTGCAGTGATCCTAGCCTCTCCACACTGCACACAGGCAGCTGACACCCAAAAGGTGTGACCTGCCCTAAGTGATCCTGTTTTGCAAGGGGCTTGGACTCAATGATTTCTGGAGGTCACTTCCAATCCCTAGCATTCTATGATTCTATGCTTTTGTGCTTTTCTCAGGAAGTGTCTTTAAAGTTGCCAGAATTGACCATTTTATAGCACAGTATGTTAGAAAGACAATATACAGGGCTTTGACAAATTAAGAATGAGAAATCTTATCACAGAATCACAGAATCACAGAGGTTGGAAGAGACCTCAAAGATGATCAAGTCCAACCTGTCACCACAGACCTCATGACTAAACCATGGCACCAAGTGCCACGACCAATCCCCTCTTGAACACCTCCAGGGATGGTGACTCCACCACCTCCCTGGGCAGTACATTCCAATGGCTAAGGAATCTCTCAGTGAAGAACTTTCTCCTCACCTCGAGCCTAAACTTCCCCTGACATAGCTTGAGACTGTGTCCTCTTGTTCTGGTGCTGGTTGCCTGGGAGAAGAGACCAACCCCCTAAAAGTGTCCTTCAAAGGTCCACTGAAATAAGGGGACTAAGTAGCTCGGCCAGCACAAGAAGCTGCTTAAGTGCATGATTGGTCAGCTAAATAGGTTCAAAGCCTCTTCTCTTAACATTGTGCTGCATGTAACTTCCCCATCTTTACAGGGTGGGGATATTAATAATAATGTATTTGTATCAATGTGCTTAGAGTTCTCAGGAATTAATGGGGAAGAGGCAAAAACTTCAATTAATTCACATTAATTAAAACTGGAGAAATACATAACAGCAAGAACAACCAGAGGAAAGTTTATCAAAATCCATAAATTCCAATCAAATGGATTCTGAATTTTACCCAAGAGAAACAGTGACTGTCACTGAGCCAGGCCCTTGGAGTGGTTTAAATTTATCCAGTGATTTCAATCTTCCCTTTAGCCAGTGTTGATTAAACTCAGAAAATCCCACAACTGAAGAGCACAAAGAACAATGAAATGCACAAGGTACAGATTCTTAAGCTTTAGATCCAGAGTAGATAATTTTCAACCTAAAATAACTGGTTTGTTCAATATGCAAAGAAAACAACCCACCCCCAAACCCAACAGACAAACCCAAGCCAAACCAACCAAACAGAAAAGCCCAAACCAACATTTTGGAAGCAAAATATGCACTTTGCCTTTTAACTCTGTGGCTCAAATCCAACATGTGGAGGTTCAAGGATGATAAGAGCTTTATTTGATAAGCTGTACAATTAAGTCTCATTCTTCAGTGGAATGGCTGAATGAGAGTCTAAAGCCAAATTCAGGCCATCAGTTGAGAAAATGAATGCAGGAGTGAGCAGCCAAAGAGAAGATATTTGGATAGTGATGGTAGTCAAATGCTTTTTCTGGAGGGGAAAATGTTATTCCATTACATACCTATCCGCTCATTCATATGCAAGACACTCACTTTATAAAGTCTGTGGAGGTATTGCCATACCAGAAGACAGATCTTAGCAACATTACTTCCTCCCTGCTGTCAGCTAGTAAAATAATTCTACCTGTATGGCTTCACTAGTTACTGGTAAATTCAATGCTTAGAGCTGGGTTTTGAAGGTCCAGTCTTGGTGAAAATTGAAATGAGCTGTGAACTGGAATCTTTTGTGCATCTCCAGTACAGAATCATAGAATGGCTTCGCTTGGAGGGCATATTTAAAGGTTATCTAGTCCAAACCCCTGGCAGTGAGCAGGGACATCTTCAACTAGACCAGCTTGCTCAAAACCCCATCCAACCTGACCTTGAATATTTCCAAGGATGCTGCATCTACCACCTCTCTGAGCAACATGTTCCAGTGTTTCACCACCCTCATAGCAAAAATTTTTTTCCTTGTATCTAGCCTGAATCTATCCTCCTTTAATCTACAACCATTACCCCTTGCCTTTTCACAACAAGCCCTACTAAAAAGATTGTCCTCATCTTTCTTACAGGCCCCTTCAATTATTGAAAGACTGCAATAAGTTTGCACTGGAGCTTCTCCTCTCAGGTTGAACAATCCCAGCATTTTCAGCCTTTATTTATAGTAGGAGAGGTGCTCCAGCCCCCAAGTAGTTTTTACAGCCCTCCTTTGGTCTGGACCTGCTCTAACAGTTCCATGTCCTTCTTGTGTTGGAGGGCTCCAGAGCTGGACACAATGCACCAGGTAGGGCCTCACTGTAAAGATTTGCCTTCCCTGGCCTGCTGGCCACCCTCCTTTGGTTGCAGGCCAGGATACAGCCATCTGGGCTGCAAGTGCACATCGCTGGCTCACATCCATCTCTTCATCCACCCAAGAATGCTGCGGTACGAAGAATGCCATCGAACAATGTGTGTGCTTTTCACTCACATGCACCAGTGGCATTTCATCACAGCAACAA
>CM037634.1:9612462-9645501 GCA_015227895.2 Colaptes auratus
GTGGCACCTTCTTTTACAGGTATGGACAGTCTTTTAAAAGGAAAGTGTTCCTATAGCTGTTCTGAAGACTGAAAGGTAAGAAAAAAGACTAGATACATTGCACCAGACTTTAGTGTGATGTTAGTAGAACTGATCACAAATATCAAAAGCTCTGTTTTAACCCAGTAGGCTGCTAAGCCCCACACAGAGACTTACTCAAGCCCTCTGGGGGGATGGGGCAAGAGACTTGAAGGGTAAGAGTGTGAAAACTCGGATTGATACAAAGGCACTAAATAGATAAAGCAAAAGCTGCATGTTCAAGGAAAGCAAAATAAGGGATTTTTTCACTTTTATTGGCAGGCAGATTTTCAGCCACATCCGGAAAAGGAGAGCTTCATTGCTTATAATGGTCCTAGGCAAGAAAAGTGCCATCACTCAAAAATCCTACCCTTCTTCTTCCTCCAGTTTTACATGCTAAGCACAAGTCATACAATCCAAATTTCCCCTTGGTCAGTTGGGGTCAGCTGTTCTGGCTATGTCCCCTCCCTACTTCTTGCATACCCCTAACCTTCTTGTTAACAGGGCAGACTGAGGAACAAAAAAGACTTTGACATTTTTTAAGCACCATTCAGCAACAGCTAAGACATTGGTCTGCAATCAATACTGTTTTCATCACAAACTCAGAACATAGGATCACACAAGCTAATGTGAAATTACCCAGTCAAAACCAGGATAATTTATTAGCTCTTAACCTTGCACCAAATGGATCACGATGCAACTTATTATGTTTTCCACAGACATTGCTCAAAGTACACATGTTCTCCCAAAGGGAAAATGCCCTTTTTTTGTTGACTATGCTTCCCATACAGATATAATATGGGCCCCATTGGGGCTGTTCTGTTGCACAAGCAAAGCCACAACATACAGATAAGATTTGTCTTACACAGACGATTCAAAGTCACGTCCACCATATAACTCCCGCAAGCATGGCCTGTGCATGTCAAAACAAGACTCCCCAGCTTTCTGCCTCCTCAGCCATACCCTTATAGTATTTATACAGAGTAGGGATTGCCACTCTCCATTTCCAGCAGGCTTGTAGACTACAGCATAGCCATCAGGACCCAGCAGCTCTTTTTGTGCTCCTAGACCCAGATGCTTCCATACACCATACAGGAGCAAGATTGGGGCATACACACCTCCTTACCTCTGTGACATCGTTTCTGGGAGTGAAATACACCCACACTATCCAAATAAAAGCTGTTGCACACATCATCCAGCTCTCCAAGCTGGTTGACAGGGAGACCAGGATCCCAGGACATATCACAATCCTTGTCTCTCCCACAGAGCCAGCAGACCGAAGAGAGCATTCACTCCCATTTTACTTAGCAGTCCTGATCTGCATCTAGAGAGCTGTGGCCAGTTCTGGATCCGTGTTGCAAGAGAGAGAGGAAAGTAAAGCAAGTTTAGCAGTGTGTTATGAAGACTGTTAGATGGCTGGAGAACATGCTGCATGAAGAGAGAGGCATGTAGCTAGGTTTCATTAACCTGAAGAAGTGATGGTGAATAAGGATTAAGTGTCCTGGCCAATCTGTGTTAGCTTTTGTCCTGTGAACATCTTCATTCATTCACCTGCACAAATCTAGTGCCATTCAAAGTAAGCCTGTTAACAGGACATAAAAACAAATAGATGCATAAGCAAGTCTGTTGCTCCTGACTTCCAGTGGCTGTGCCTATTTGTATCAAAGGAAGGGCAAAATAAATAAACACAACATTATTGTCATTTTGACTACTGTAAGGTACTCTGCAAAACTTCCAGTTGTCCTTCCAGAAGGACAAAGTTGTTCTGGATCTTCTTCACCATATCTGCCAGCTCTAAGCAGACATCTTGCACAGCTGCAGGCACAATAACAGTAGTGGAAGTCTGTGTTTAGGGCTTGAATTGAACTCCAAGCAACCTAAGATTGATATGATGCTGAGCACCTCCCTGTTAACCATTACTAGCTGTTAAAAACCAGGCCAGATACTCAGGCTGAGAGCCCACTGCCTCAGGAAGTATCAATTTCAGTGAAGTTTCCTCTGAGTTTTCTCAGCTTCGGTTTGGCAAACCTTTTAGAAGTACTATAGGCAAGAAAAAGCATCAGCTCCACTGACTTCCAATTGGAGGAATCTTTTCAAGTTGCTTAGGGGACTCTGAAGCTGTTGTATTTTGGGATAGAATTAAATAGCTCTGCAAAGCAAGACAAAACAGGTTTCAGAGCTGGCAAAGAAAACATAGCTGATGTTATTTTGAATCAACTCCTTGCCTACATGCTTTTTTAAACAGCGCTGAGAAAGCCAAACTGCTTGTGATCTTAGCTCATTTGGGTAAGTTGATCCTCTTGCCAACCAGGAATAATTCTCTTGTCATGGCCCTACAGTAGTAATTGGAGAGAGGGAGACAAGGAGGGAATGAAAGAAATATTCTGTACATCATAGAAGAAAATTCAAAGATGAAACAGGCAGGGGAGATCGGACACTGGGCTGAACAGATGTGTGAAATTGTTTCATGTAGTTCCTGACAGAGTAAGCACTTTATGAGGTCCTGAAGGTTGCACTAAATGTCAGTCTGAGAAGTTTCCTTCCCTTTCTTACATTGCTTCCTTTTAAAATCAAATCTTTCTCAGTGACTGTAGCCAAGAGCATCTAGGAAAGAATTTTGTTTGCCTCAAATGCTTTTGTGCCAAACTTTTTAAGTGACTTACCACAACTGCGCACGAATTCCAGTTTGGTAAGGTGGTAGGACTGGAGGGAAGGATGAAAGAAGACAGAGGGAGTGAGCAGGAGCAGAGAATTTATTTTGTGTTAGAGTTTTTTCATGGGTGCTGATTCCCAGAAATAGAAACACTTTAAAAATTTTGCTGAAAGCTACCTCCAAAAAAGAGGTGTCGACAGCCCAGCTTCTCTTTCAAGCTGCAGCGGGCAAAGGCTGAGGAACTTCACTGAGCATCAGCTACCTACCATGAGTAAAGGCCCTGTAACTACAGGCAGGAATATGGTGAAGCTTGAGGATAGAGCCAGGCACCACTTCTTCCAAGGGCTAGAGACAGCCCTAGCTGAGTATGTACTGTGTTAAGTGGTAGCAACTCAGGAGATGATAAAGAACTCTTTTCCTACAACATCAGCAGTGTGGTGCTGCATTTTCCTTACTGCCGTATCTTCCCCTGACCTCTTGCGCTGTGGTACAATATGTGCTCCACATCACCAGACAGGGAAACTGAACTTATAAAGGGACCAAAGAAGAAATTTGTCTTGCTCTAGTTTTTGGACAGATTTCCTTAGACCAGAAAGGCCAGAGTGCATTCTCAGGTGCTGCTGCTAACTCTAGTGGGACAATGGCTTCAGCAGAGGATGCGCAGGCAGGTGAAGTTCAGCACCACTTTCATCTATCAAAGTCTGTGGATGAGCTCTGTGTGATCAAGGGGATGGGAAGACCACCCAGCCGAGAGAAGACTGCTGCAGCATGTGTGGAGGGACACATGTAGATGTGATCCTGCAGTTCACCCAGGAAGTCTGCATCCACATTTACACTGCTGTTAGAAGGAGGAGCAAAGTCCTGACTCCACAAGCATCAAAGGAGAAAAGAAGACCTCACTGAAGAAAATGGGAGCAATCTGCCCTCTTTCATCCTTCACTCTTCCTGCTCCCACACAAACCTCAACAGTTGCTTTTTATTTTACCTTGGCCCCACTGTCATGGACCCTTTGCTTGGGCTGAGCTCTGCAGCTGATGCCCACAGAGCAGGCACAGACACATCCTATGCTTTGAGTTCCCCCTACTCCCCACTGCTTTTTTGCTAGATCATCATAACTTGACATTATTGTAACATTATTGCTTTGGAAACAGAGGCCAGGATGCATTTAATTATACATTGTGGTGGTAGGCTGTGAGGCTGTCATCTTGTTTTTAATAACCAAACACTTGGTAATAATCAAACAAACCTTTTGACGTGAGCTGAGGAAGCGCCAGATGGGAGGAGCATGGCAGTGCAATGGATGCAGGGACTTTTGATATGCATGACAAAAATACCCAACTCACAGTCTGGCTCTAGGACAAGAACCCCAGTGCTGTGCTGCCCTGCAAAAGCCCAGTTCTGCTTTTAAGCTGAGGTCTCCAACCATTGCCTACCACAGGATTGTAAGGAAGCTAAACTTTTGGGAAACTTTATCTTGACAGAGTTGACAGACAATAACTTCTTTCCTTTTTCTTTTTCTCACAGTTTCCCAAAAGTTGCCTTCATACATCCCTACCCCATATTCACCACCCTAATATTCTCACTGGTGCTTTTCACCTGATAAAGACTGAGCAAGGACTATTATCTGAACCATCCACAAAGATCAAAGGATTCTTAGAGATTATGACAGAGAAGCAATAGCTCTCTCTATGATGATATTTCACCTTTATATGATTGCCAGTCTCAGATAAATCCCATACTGGAGTTTCTTTCCCAGTCAGTTCTTGCTTTTCACATAAGCCTGAATCCTTTCCAGAGAACAGAAACTTTTCTGTACCTGCCAAGACCTTACAGTACATTCTCAGTGCCCTTTGCATCTTTTGTCAGCCTTTCCCCTTTTCAATGGCTAAGCACTGACTGCAAAACCACAGGACTTTCCACAGCTGCCCTTTATTTCCACTGACAGTCAAAGCTCCAGATACAAACCATCCCCAGGCTCTTGAGAAACAAAGCCAAGCCTTGAATCTCTGGAAAGCCTTTGGAAGTGGCTTTAATTCTCTGTGCACAACTTCAAAGGACATCTCTAGAGATCTTTGTATACTCTGGAGCTGAGATGTTCTGTGATACATCCCATACTGCCAGTACCAGTAGTACACTGGAAATTGTGTTTCTGTGACTGCAGAGGCTGTGATGACTGCTGGACCACTGCTGGATAAAGAAATCACTGGCACAGTGAGGACTCAGTAGGAAGGGTTATAATCAGTGTCTCCTGTTTCTCTCACCACCTACATGAGAAACTGGTTATTTCATTTCCAAGAAAAACAAAGAAGATTGTTCTTTGTGATAGCTGAAGAAAAAGAATCAGAACAATGAAAGAAGAACTGTTTCTCAAAAGGGGATTTGGTCAAAATGCAGAATTATTTGCTCTGCTTTATGTAACAATAAAAAAATAAATAAAAGGAAGGGGATGGAAGGGAATCATGATGCTCTAATGGACAGGCTGGGTAGTTTTGAAAGCTACAGGCATAGTCTGTGTGAAGCTCTGCAAGTATGTGCTGTACAGTGAACATGCTGCCTCTGCTGGGTGGCCATGACAGCTTCTCTCTGTCGTCGTCTTCTAGTCACAGGGTAGTCAATTCTCAAGTCTTTTTTGCACAAAATTTGGATCAAAGTGGATGAAGGAGAATGACTCACTCTGGAGTAATCTCTTTTTGCAATTTTCCTACTGCTCAACCTTAGATATAACTACAGGATGAAAAAGCACAAATTTGGCAACAGTCCAAAAAAGTGTTTCAATGACAGCCCCACTTTCAAGGGAGAGGAAAGAAGTTAAGGCTTAGCTATATGTCTCACACTTACCTTGTAATTTGCCAGCATAGCCCTATTTGTAGTACAGCTGTGACAATATTTAACTATAGTAATTTTGAATCTGAATTATAGATGATGTTTTGTACTTTAACAGAGCTCAGTGGCTAAATATTTATCTTTTCCTCTTTCAGGTGTCTCCTTTTGTTGGCAAATTTCCAGTCCCCTCTGCATAACTTCCCTCCTTTGGAAATACTGCATTGAATAAGGAGCTCTTGTGTTCAAAGCTTGGCTCCTCTTTTACTTGGCTCCTGTGGTGAAAGTAATTAAGAGCAATTGGTTGCTATAGAAATATTAATATTTATTATTGGTACTACAGTAATATCCTGAAGCTTCAGCAGCTGTGATATAAATACATGTGAGAATAATAACTGTTGGTAGAGCCAGCTGAGGATTACTACTCCAACCACAAGGTCAAGAACCCTGCCATCATGTAGACATACTCTGAAAACAGTGATGTAGGGAACCTTCCAGAAAAAAATTGTAAAACACAGTGCAAATCATTTGCATGCAATATAAATGCAATCATTTTAAGCACTGTTTCACTTGAGAGGCTCTCTGGGAACTGATATCTACAAAGAGATCTTTTGAGGAGTTGAAGAATATGGGTTGAAAGAAAAGAAGTCCTCCATTTAAAGTTGTTGTTTTTTTCACTATGGGTCAGCTTACCTTCTGCAATTATGTTAGGTGCTTCATTCTACTGAAAGTTAGCTGCAAAAATCCGGAAAGGCTGTCATGATATAACCACAGTAAAGGAGCTTTCCTGTCTTGGTGTGCCTGGCCTACCAAATTGCTCACACTGAAGTGATAGAATTCATAGAATCAACAAAGCTGGAAAAGACCTGAAAGATCATCAAGTCCAACCTGTCACCCAAGATCTCATGACTACTAAATCATGGCACTAAGTGCCATGTCCAATCCCCTCTTGAACACCTCCAGGGACGGTGACTCCACCACCTCCCTGGGCTTCTTCTTAAGTGTATCAGCTCCATGAAAGGTAATACCTTCCTTTTGAGACAGAATGGAAAGGTGAGATTGGTGAAAGCAAAGAGCATTGATTCCACCTTGCTACCACTGCTCACTGCAGTATCACTGATTTTGGCCAGAAGTAAAACAATTTTAAATGCCTCTGCTTTGACTTATTGTTTGTCCAGAAAGGAAACCAGAGTGAAAACCATATCATTGCAGTAGGTCCTAGCAGATACACTTTCAAGATACCACACCAGAAAGGCTCGAATTCAACTCCACGCCTTTGAATGAAGAAAATATTTTAGATGTGTCTGGTTTTCCAAACCACATTATAACATTTTTTTGTTTTGTGATATTGTTTCATGCAATTCCTCTGCCTCTAAAAGACTCTGTAATGCACAAAAGCACTTTGAAGGAAATTTTCACTCACTTTAGTGCATTAGCGTATTCCTACTTGTGTACACACAGATTAAGAGGATATAGACACAGTGTATGCATCTGAGCAAGTTTCTAAGAGCTTTATGTATTTACTGATGAGTCAAGATGATTATGGTGAGATCATGGGAAGGAAAGATAATGCACTTTCAATATATAAAGGGATTTTATGAAAATGACAGGGGCCAATCATTCTAATTAACGAACAAAGAGAGAAGGAGGTGTAATAAGATTAAAGGGACACTGTCAAATTGCATTTTAGCAAGCATCTCACTGCAAAAGTTCCATATTCTGACAACTTACAATTTCAATAGCATGTCCTGATTTTGAGATTATTTAACATAATTGTCCTGAGATGGAAATTTCCACTTTCTGTTCATTTATGGGAGGAATTCAGACATCTGAACGCTGGTTTCTCTACACAGAAGTCATGTAAGTGGTTATACACTGAACAGTTTATTAGGTTTTTGCACAAATAAGCTAGAGGGCTGGAGCACCTCTCCCATGAGGACAGACTGAAAGAGTTGTTCAGTCTGGAGAAAAGAAGGCTCTGAGGTGACCTTATTATGGCCTTCCAGTATCCAAAGGGGACCTACAAGAAGGCTGGGGAGAGAATTCTTTGGATATCAGGTAGTGATAGGACTAGGGGGAATGGAATGAAGCTGGAGGTGGGGAGATTCAGGCTGGATGTGAGGAGGAAGTTCTTCACCATGAGAGTGGTGAAGCCCTGGAATGGGGTTGTCCAGGGAGGTGGTTGAGGTCCCATCCTTGGAGGTGTTTAAGACCAGGCTAAATGAGGCTCTGGCCAGCCTGATCTAGTGTGAGGTGTCCCTGCACATGGCAGGGGGGGTTGGAACTCCTTGATCCTTGTGGTCCCTTCCAACCCTGACTGATTCTATGATTCTATGATTCTTAGAACTTCCAATATGCTAAGTAGAGCAAACTTTTCCTTTTACTTCCATTTAAAGGTGTCACACTTCTTTTGGACAGCTGTGGCACTTTTCAAATAAGCAAAGAGAAATACAAGGGTACTTTTTAGGTTGCGTTTTACCTGCTGTGCTACTGCCTGTGTCTCAGTGATACCATTTAGGATGCCTTTTCAGAAAGGAATGTTGATTCTGGGTATCTCCTTGTGCAATCTCCGATTTGAGACTGCTAAAAAAAGCTCACTGTTCGAAAAGTGCACCACCTACTTCTCCCTGAAAATGAGCTTCCATCTCACTCTCTCAGAAAATGGAGCCCCCTAAAATGAATGGTCATTTGGAAAAAACTTCAGGGCACTTTAAACTGCATAATCTTCTCCAGAAGTAACATGCCAGGGAGTCAAGAAGAAATCTTCTGTCTCTTTTGGTGTTTTCCTTCAAATGTGTTGTTTGGTTATGTGGTGGAGAGAGAAAGTTCTCCCACTACACAAAAGAAACCATGGCTAACTCAGTCAGGGAAGTAAATGAATGTAAGCTGTATTTACAAGCAGAATGAAATGCAGATGGATATATACACAATATAGAGCATTTACAATATATACAGAAATATACAGCAAAGAACATAATACAGAACAAAACTCCCTCCTCCAGCCAGGAGGGTCCCCACCCTGTGCCCCCTCTCTCCCCCTGCCTCCTGTTTTTTCCCAAAAAGGGTTAGAGAGAGAGAAAAGGTAATTATTAAGGGGGAAATGCTGTTAACTCAAAGCTTATGCAAGAATTATTCTTATCTGTTAGTTCATAGTATCATAGTATCAGTCAGGGTTGGAAGGGACCACAAGGATCATCCAGTTCCAACCCCCCTGCCCTGTGTGAGGGCAGGGACACCTCACACTAGATCAGGCTGGCCAGAGCCTCATCCAGCCTGGTCTTAAACACCTCCAGGGACGGGGCCTCAACCACCTCCCTGGATAACCCATTCCAGGGCTTCACCACTCTCACAGTGAAGAACTTCCTCCTCACATCCAGCCTGAATCTCCCCACCTCCAGCTTCATTCCATTCCCCCTAGTCCTATCACTACCTGATGTCCTGAGAAGTCCCTCCCCGGCCTTCTTGTAGGCCCCCTTCAGATACTGGAAGGCCGCAATTAGTTCAAGGTTAACTCCATCCAGCAGCTGTTGCTCAGAGAGAGACTGAAAACAGACAGGCAGACTGGGACAGACAGAACTGAACTGAAATTCAAACAGAACTAAAACTTAAAGTTGCATTCTGCCAATCTACCAATGAAATTTGTTTAGACTTTAGCTTTGTTTTTTCAAAGCATTCAGCCAGAGTGTTCCAGCAACTGTCCCTTTCTTAAAGGCACAGCCTAAAACAGTCACGGGTCACAGTAATTCTTCTGAGGAATGAGGGAAGTAAGTCTGGTATGCTAACATAATTGCAAACACCCTTCATTTTTCCCCCTGCACAGATACAAATTGAGTTTCAAAATTCTCTTATGTAATTGTATTGGTTAGTCTGCCCTAAAAACACAGCTGACAGTCTGAAATGTCCCAGTTCTAAACGTTTTCACAAGTTTCGGCGGATTATGCCTTGTTTCGCTTGACTTTTTTTTGCTTCCTAGTACCATAGAAATATTCCACCTTTTTAGCTTAAAATTTTACTTAAGGATTTAGTTAAAAATTATGAGTATATTTTATTCCATTTTACTTCTACAGGAAGGATATCTACTATTTCCTAACAAACTAAAATGTATCTGTGGAGAAGACATGCCGTGGGGCAGTGTTAGGTGCCATTGTTTTCCATTCCAGGCACCACTATTCAAAAACCCTTCTGGGACCCTCAATTTAAGAAGGACATTGAGACTCTTGAACATGTCCAGAGAAGGGTAACGAGGCTGGGGAGAGGCCTTGAGCACAAGCCCTACGAGGAGAGGCTGAGGGACCTGGGGTTGTTCAGCCTGGAGAAGAGGAGGCTCAGGGGAGACCTTATTGCTCTCTACAACTACCTGAAGGGTGGTTGTAGCCAGGTGGGGGTTGGTCTCTTCTCCCAGGCAACCAGCACCAGAACAAGAGGACACAGTCTCAAGCTGAGCCAGGGGAGGTTTAGGCTCGAGGTGAGGAGAAAGTTCTTCACAGAGAGAGTTGTTAGCTATTGAAATGGGCTGCCCTGCGAGGTGGTGGAGTCAATGTCCCTGGAGGTGTTCAAAAAGGGATTGGAAATGGCACTAGAAGCCATGGTTTAGTAATCATGTGGTGTTGGGTGACAGGTTGGACCTGATGATCTTTGAGGTATTTTCCAACTTTGTTGATTCTATGATTCTATGAAATATAAGGCACTTTAAACAAAAGCATCAGAAACCATTTATGCTAGCAAAGAGTGAGAGCAATGATAGAAATGAGAGCTAAGGGTCTTGTTAAATAACTGAACGATTGTATGAACCAGTGTATGGAGAAAGATGAAGGAAGCTATGCATGAAAAGTTGCCTAAACATAATTGAATTGCCAATGGCATAACAGACTGTATGTATTCATAATAAGGAACACATAATAAAGAGAGAGTGGAACTCTTTGTGGAAGCAAAACTGGTCGTGACTTGGCTATTGCCATAACCTGGAGATCTTGACAATACAAAAGACATCACAAGGGAAGCTTTGTGACAACAAGATCTTCAGATTGTTTGAAATTACAAAGCAGATAAAAGAAGTCCCATTGCCTGAGGCTAGGCTGGGCAATAGTCCAGCTTGCTGAATAGGTGCTTTAGTGTTTCACAACAAGAAATTCTAGGAAGTGTTTTAGATGGCGAAGCCAAGATACAGAGATATGCTTCAGAGTTAAAATCACTGTCACTGTTCTACTAGAGCTCTGCAGAAGAGTTTCCAGAAAGGACATTTCTGTGACTCTCAGGCCCTGTCACATGTTAAAAATAGAGAATGCAAGTATTGAACCTTTGGAGGTAAGATGAGCTAGATGATGCAATGGATCTTTTCCATCTCTAATATTCCTGAGTGTACAAACAAATATTCATGCCTGGGAACATTAATCACTATTGGCTAGAGGTCGAAATCAAAGAAGGGAAACAAAGTCTTGTGTATGCTCAGCACACAATGTTCTAATTCTTATAACTATGTAATTTCCAAACCATATTTCCTCAAACAAGGCAATGCATCATTCTGGAGTACCTTCACGTTCAAAGGTGATGTTTCAAAATAAAGTTGATTTGAGTTACTGGGAATGAAAAGCATAAGAAAAATACTTTAAGTAATGAAAATCACTTTCCCCTTCCTCCTGATTGGATGACTTTGAAAACTGGAATTCAAGCCCTATGAGGAAAGGCTGAGGGAGCTGGGGTTGTTTAGCCTGGAGAAGAGGAAGCTCAGGGGAGACCTTACTGCTGTCTACAACTACCTGAAAGGTGGTTGTAGCTGGGAAGGGGCTGGCCTCTTCTCTCTAGAAACCAGCACCAGAACAAGAGGACATAGTATCACATAGTATCATAGTCTCAAGCTGCACCAGGGGAAGTTTAGGCTCGAGCTGAGGAGAAAGCTCTTCACTGAGAGAGTCATTCATTACTGGAATGGGCTGCCCAGGGAGGTGGTGGAGTCACCATCCCTGGAGGTGTTCAACAGGGGATTGGACATGGCACGTGGTGCCATGGTCTAGTCATGAGGTCTGTGGTGACAGGTTGGACTCGATGATCTTTGAGGTCTCTTCCAACCTTGGTGATACTGGGATACTGTGAAAAAATATACAAACAGCTGGATTGATTGTTATGAAAGTTTCTAAACACAATTCAGTCTTGGACTGAGACCAAGCATGAAAAAATTGAGCCCAAAGGTAATATCTTTTTGAGAATGATATAAATGGCTTTGATTTAGAATTGAAATGCCATTCTCAAGCTTGGTAATGTCATCACAACCACAAAGCAACATTAACTTGTTCAAAGCTGTAATGGAAACAGAAAACCAGATCCCCCTGATTTCAAGTGACCTAGAGCAAGCTGCTCTATCAGAGGCATTGCAAACCCATCTGGATGCATTTGTGTGTGATCTGCTCTAGGTGATCCTGCTCTGGCAGGGGGGTGAACCTTGGTGTCTTCCAGCCCCTAACATTCTGCAATTCTGTCATTACTTGAAAAATTTCTGTTGGGACTGTTTTCCAAAGAGAAATATCTTTGACAAATGTGTGGACACAAATATTTTGATCTGGAAAAATGCTGATTCTGTAGGAAATAATCATTTAAAAAAAGCTCTTTGAAGAGAGACATCTATAAATCTCTATCAGTATCTGTGTCTAAATAAACACCATTTCTGATGCTCCCATACATCAATAACTACAAAAAGACATTGCTTGAAGTTCATATTCTGCATATTAGTTGAAGTTGAATAATATTCTGCATATTGGTTGAAGTTCCATGGAGAATATTTCTAATTCATAGTTTCATAGTTTCAGTTAGGGTTGGAAGGGACCACAAGGATCATCTAGTTCCAACCCCCCTGCCATGGGCAGGGACACTCTACCCTAGATCAGGCTGGACAGAGCCTCATCCAGCCTGGTCTTAAACACCTCCAGGGACGGGGCCTCAACCACCTCCCTGGACAACCCATTCCAGGGCCTCACCACCCTCACGGTGAAGAACTTCCTCCTCATGTCCAGCCTGAATCTCCCCACCTCCAGCTTCATCCCATTCCCCCTAGTCCTATCACTCCCTGATAGTCTGAAAAGTCCCTCCCCAGCCTTCTTGTAGGCCCCCTTCAGATACTGGAAGGCCACAATGAGGTCACCTCGGAGTCTTCTCTTCTCGAGAATTGTAAGTGCTGTAAGGGATTGTGTTGCATTCTGCACCCTACCTTCTACTGTGGCAACTGTGGTAAGTCTTTGCTTAATGCATCTCTAAGCAGAACATTTTCTGCATCAAAATATATGGTTTTTAATTTTTCACAAGGGCTTAACAACTTATTTCAGGAAGTAAAAATCATTTTCAGCTTACTTCTCTTTGCAAACAATTATGAATCAGGTAATTGCGTTCTAACACAGAAGCTTTCAGCAGTAAGGATGCTTAGTGTGAAAGCTGGGCTGGGGGATACTGAATGCCTCTAAAGGGAATGGATAGCAGGGCATAAACCTTCACAGGACTGTAGCACTCACTGCCTTCCTGTTATGGAAAATGAGTGAGGACTCCCTGTAACATTGGTTTTGTTATTCTAAGGACAGCAAACAACTCTAGGCATGCTTTATACTGAAAGATATTTCAGGCTAAGTTGGAAATTCATCTTGAGGGAAGCTTTTAGAGATAATTAAATCAGCTCTGACATAATTTAGGTGAATGACCCAGGCATGCAATTAGAAATGTATCCCAAGCTCAACAGCTCTGTAACAAAACATCCAAAGTAGACTTAATTGCTTGATTTTCTACATTAAAAATTCTGCCAGAGATGAAAATTAAGAACATTAAGTAATTTGTTCAGAATGTCCAAAAAGTTGATGGAAATATAGACACAATACCTGACAGGGGTTCTATATGAAAAATACTCTAATGCACACTAAGTATGTCTCTGGGTAGTGATCACAATGGCTCAAGTCTGTCTTGATCAAAGCCAGGATCTGCTTGCAGAATCAGACCTGACAACCTCATATTTAAAAGATTTGAAGACTGAGCAGTTAAAAGCTACAGTGGTTATCTACAGCAATGGGATCTACATATCTTGGAATGAAAACAGGGTCTGTAATGACAGCTAGTCACTTCTGGTTTTAGTGAATGCCAGAATAGCTAATCCTAGCCTTTCTCTCCAAATGGGTGCACACACTTTAGAGCACAATTAAAACAAAGAGGAAAAAAGCATGTAAAAAATATATATATACATATACATATATATACAGACACACACACACATATATATGTATACATCTTTATATATATACACTATTATGCAATTTAAAATTCAATTTAGTTTGGATGAAATATGTGCCAAGGTATGGACTGTTTGCTAGTGAACTGCTTTATGTGTTGCCAGCTCACTTTGATAAGGTTCTCTAAGTCAAATATCTTTTTCAATAGAGAAATAGAAAGGATCTAGGTGCTTCCAAGACTTAGATTGGGATCAGTTAGTAAAAGAAAATGTTCTGGAAAAACTCAGAGTAATGTTCTATGTGGCATCCCTCAGCACGAGATGTTGTTTAAGGTCTTTCTACTCGTGACCTTTTGGTTCTTCAACCCCAATGCACTCCTGGTGCTTACCAGCCCCTTATCAGTGCTCTACTCTACATTACATCTTTGGGTATAATCTTGCTGAAAGAAAGCAAGACCTTATGGGAGTTTTGGGGTAAAAATACAGAGTTGTTTGTTTGTGTGTGTGTGTGTGTGTGTATGTGTATGAAATAGATTATTTTCCACATCTTTAGACCAAGCCCACACAAATAATAGAATGGATGGAAGTGAAGGAATAACTTTTGGCAGGACGTAAATCACTTAAACTAGCTCTGCCACCAAAGGATTCATAAGATGAAAAAACATATTTGGAACTCTGCTCACAAATAGATTAGCATTTTCCAGCCCTGCTCAAAACATGTGTCTTTCCAGACAGACTGATAGATTTTTATTGAGCTTTCTGATTGCTCTATTTCATCACTACAGGCAAGAAACAATGCTATGAGCATTTCATTTTAATTGTCTGTCAGGTAGTATTGCAGTCTTTTGGGTCCCTTTGTGCTCCACTATTTTTAATTAATAGGTTATGGACCTGCTCACACTCATGAGATTCCATTAAATGCAGCTGGATGGTACTTAACACTTGCCAAATTCCAGTGCAAAATGTTTGTCTGTAAATGTGCTGTCTTATGACAGGCTTCACGTCCAGCTAAAATCCAATGAAAAACTTAATGAAGCTTGTCAGCTTGTCTAATAAAGAGCACTGTACAGAGCTGGAAAGCACAGAAAATTTTGTCACAGTCTTTTTGTCAGTCATGATGAGCGCCAAAGCTCAGGCTGAAGTGTAGACTAAACACTATTGCTTTTTGTTTGATCTAGTTTAAGTTGGTATTACAAGGTTTAGGCTGGATGTTAGGAAGAAGTTCTTCATAAAAAGAGTGATTGGCCATTGGAATGGGCTGCCCAGGGTGATGGTGGAGTCAACATCACTGCAGGTGTTTAGGAAGAGACTGGATGGGGTCCTTAGTGCTGTGGTTTAGTTGGTTAGATAGTGCTGGATGATAAGTGGGACTCGATGATCTCAAAGGTCTCTTCCAACCTGGTTAGCTCTCCTCTCCTCTCCTCTCCTCTCCTCTCCTCTCCTCTCCTCTCCTCTCCTCTCCTCTCCTCTCCTCTCCTCTCCGAACCTCTCCGAACCTCTCCAAACCTCTCCAAACCTCTCCTCTCCGAACCTCTCCTCTCCTCTCCGAACCTCTCCTCTCCTCTCTGAACCTCTCCTCTCCTCTCCTCTCCGAACCTCTCCAAACCTCTCCTCTCCGAACCTCTCCAAACCTCTCCTCTCCGAACCTCTCCTCTCCACTCCGAGCCTCTCCTCTCCGAACCAAACCTCTCCTCTCCGAACCTCTCCTCTCCGAACCGAACCTCTTCTCTCCTTTCTCAAGCAAATTGAGAACACATTGGGTAATACATGTGGAAAAAGGAAAGTTGAGTCTGGTAGTAAAGTGGGAGAGAGAGGAAAGGAAGTGGTTTGTGTTTTGGCATAGACAGTTCTGTGAGAGATTCAATGAAAGAACATTGTTGATCTACATCTAGGGAGTTCTGTGAATTGTGACTGTGAGCACACAAATACTTTTAGGTGAACAGAATTGAAATGGTTGCTTTGTTAGGAGCATCCTTACATCCATAACTGCGTCCTCCTGCTTTGTAGGAGTCCATTGTGCTGTCAAGGGCTCGATTAACTTCACTTTTATGATTTTCATTTCAATTTGAGAAAGGTAGGGATTTGTGTACTTCATTGTGTCTGTTGTAGAATCCCTGACAATCAAATTGGTTATTTTCCACATCTGTTTCTCTAGCACAGTTTGGTGCTCTTTTGTATTATTTGCCACATTTGCCTGGCACTATTTACAGCTGATTGGCTTGTGCAAGAATATGTGGTGGCATTATGGGGTTTTGAACACGACTGTTGTAAAATGTATTTACTTTGTAATGTTGACCATGATCACTAGAAAGTTGAGATCAGTGAAATCCATGGACACTTTAAAGGACAAAAGGTTGTTAATACATTTAAGATGAAAATTGCTGTATGGTTCTAAGGCTTTAGGTCAGAGGAAGAAGTTATCCTCATACATCATAGATGTCCTGCTGCATGCACCTCCTCAAAAACCTAAACCAAGATTTTTCTTTGATTGTTCTTCCTACAACAACAATTGCTGATATGTGTGCATAAGAATTGATGAAGCTACCAGGGAATGAGAAACAAACAAACAATTTTGTGGTATGCCTGGCTTTAAAATCTGGATGCTGCAATGTTCTGCTTGGTGAGACTGTGATGGCATAAGATCCTGATGTAATGGATGAAGATACTCAGAATGATGAAAGAGGGTTTATGCCGAGAAGTTTTTGAGACATAGTTTGTCTCAGAGGAAATAATGCTCTCCGAGTTGAAAGACAGTTTCTGTGTTTCCCACTTTTATTAGAACCATGGTTATGTCTGATGTGCCTACCTGGTTTCCTGTATTCATCATTGCCAAGAAATGTATAGAAAGCTCTAGGGATCGAGGGTGGAAATAGAGAGAGCTGGTAGTGCAGCCTTTTCTTGGGGTTCTCGGAGAAGGCTTTCCATAAAGTCTTTGAGATTAAAGATACAGAAGCATATCTCTTTCTTCCTTGAGTTCCTTTTTTCGTTCTGACTCAGAAAATCACCTGCTTGTCTTGCTGATGCAGTCTTACATGGTGTACAATTTTTGCAGTGCTTCCTGAAGTTAAAGACTCATTGTTTTCAGTGAGAGGGGAAAATACAACTTGAGTGGAGATTATTGGTTACTCTTATCCACCTACTTGAAAATAAGGTCAGATTTTGGACTCTCAAAGGTGTGATTTCCAAACCAATCTAATGTAGAGCTTGGTAAGATAAAGAGATATTCTTTCAGGGAAGGAGTTATGGATAGATCAGAGAGCAGATTAAAATCTGGTTAGCCATATGAGATCCACTAGTGGGTCTGGCATTCACACACCATGAAGACTATCAGGACATCTGGCCACATTTGCTCTCTTTCTTTCCTACCAGCAGCTGACTGCAGAGCAGAGAACACCTGAAATGAGACAGGGTGGAAAAGTAGATAGGGATCTACTCAACCTTTGTAAACAACAGAAAATGTGTCAGAGCTGCAAGAACAGGGAGAGGTGAGATGAACAGTTTGGACGTGATGATCTTGCAGGTCTTTTCCAACCTGGTCTATTCTATTCTATTCTATTCTATTCTATTCTATTCTATTCTATTCTATTCTATTCTACTCTACTCTACTCTACTCTACTCTACTCTACTCTATTCTATTCTATTCTATTCTATTCTATTCTATTCTATTCTATTCTATTCATCCTTTTCCAGCCTTCAGAGGAGAAAGAAGTCGGTAGAAATGAGACACAGAAGTGGAACATCATTGTTCAAGAGTAAATACAGAAGAAAGAGAGCTTATGCAAAGGGGGGGAAAGGGAACAGAAGGAGAATAAAACAGAAAAAGAAATATTGACATTTGTTACACCATTGCATGGCCTGGAGGTCCCACTTGATGCTTGTGTACCCTTCTGCTAGCCATTATTTCCAACAACACAGGAATATAACCATTACTCTGGAAGCATAAAAATAAACAAATCCTGCAACAGAGAAACAGATTTACTGTCAGAGCTCTGAAAATGCTGGTAGCAACAATATGTGTTTTAAGAAATGGGTATCATAAAAGAGGGCTGTACAGCTTCTTAGTGGAATCTACTTAGATTTCAACAACATTTAACGCCTGCAAGACATCTTTCAGCCTCATCTAAAGCCAGGGAGAAAAGTTATCTGGACTGAAAATAACCTTCAGTCTTCTAGTGCCTGGGACCTAACATGACAGAGCCTCATTGCAGAAATTTAAAATATTTGCAGGCATCAAAGACTACCTAAGAAAGAAGAAATGATGTTAGCCTAGGGAAGGTATTTGACCATTGTGGAGTATATCAGCATGACAAAGTCAAAACCATGCAGCCTCCTGCAAATGAAGAGAATGGAAAATTTTTCTGAAAGAAACATTCCTCTGTGAGATTTTTGTCCCCCACCTCCTTGGGTTCTTGACTTCTGACAAGACATAACTTTGGAAATACGCATGCAGCTGCTGGGGCTGGGACTCGATTCAGTTCGATGCCAGCTTTGGGAGTAAATACAATACAATACAATACAATAAATCCAGGTTGGAAGAGACCTTCAAGATCATCATATCCAACCTATCAACCAATCCAATCCACCTAAGCAGCTAGATCATGGCACCCAGTACCCCATCAAGTCTCCTCCTGAATACCTCCAATGATGGTGACTCCACCACCTCCCTGGGCAGCCCATTCCAATGGGCAATCACTCTCTCTGTAAAGAACTTCCTCCTAACATCCAGTCTAAACCTCCCCTAGCACAGCCTGCGATTGTGTCCTCTTGTTCTGGTGCTGCCTACCTGGGAAAAGAGGCATGAAGAAGGACTGAGCCCTTGCCGTCAGCGGTGCAAGGCTCACATCACAGGCAGTGCTTCAGTCTTTCCAAGTATCTGGTCAAAGTTCAGTGCCAATCTGCTGACTCTTTGGAAAATGAGCATTGTGCTTGCTCACTGGAATTTTTAAGTGTCTTTCCAGGAACATTTATGCCTTTTATGCAAAAACATTTATCTGAAAAGCTGCAGGAAGCCTGTTATTTGCTCAGAAAACTCTGGATGCAGCAGGTAATTTTTTTTGATGCATCTGTTGGAATCTCTAGGAAAGGCAGTAGGTGGGAGAATGAAAGAGGAAATAACAGCTGATTCTAGGGTTTAATGGGTAACAGGAAAACCAGTAGACAGTGCAAGTACTAATGCCCTTGTAGTAATAGTAATACAAGTATATAATAGCTAGAGAGAGCAGCAGTGCTCATTGCCAGACATAAAGTACCAGTTTCTATTCTAAGTCTGCATTTTTCTTTTATTTAGAATTTTACCAGACTATATCCATGTCAAGCAATACATTCAAAGACAGTTACATATTTTCTCTAATTGCAGAAAAGATGTTTCAAGCCCTTTTTAAGGAAGGTGGTAAGGGAAATGAGTCTATTTCTGTGTTTTTCAATAAAGAATTAGTTCAGGTTTTGCTATTTTCTTAAAAAGTCTTCTAAGGCCTGCATACTTTACAGCAGAGACATGACATTTGTCTTCTAGTAGGAGTTGAGGAAGAAACAAAAGCTTTTTTGTTATGACTTGCAAAATCTAACTCAGTTTGTAAATCAGCTTTTTTACATCCTCAGTACAAAATCTGTATAGCTACCAAATGCTCTTTACATATTCCTTATCTCTTGTGCATGACTCTAGACTCCCCTAAGCCATCATTTCTGTGGTTTTTGACTGTGTCATAACAGAAATACAGAATCATTAGGGGTTGGAAGGGACCTCTGAAGGTCACTTAGTCTTATTTCCTCTGCTAAAATAGGATCACCTAAAGTAGGTGATCCTACTTTAGATCACAGGAACATGACCCGGTGGGTTTGGAAAGCCTCCAGAGACAGAGGCTTCCCAACTTCTCTGGGAAGTCTGCTCCAGTGCTCTGACACCCTCAAAGGAAATAATTTTTTTCTCTTATGTTTGCATGGAACCTCCTGTGTTCCAGTTTGCCTCCACTGCCCCTTGACCTGTCTTCCTGACACTTACCCTTTAGATATTTATAAGTATTAGTGAGGTGCACCCTCAATCTTTCTCTTCTCCAGGCTAAATAGACCCAGATCTCTCAGCCTTTCTGATGTTCAAATCCCTTAAGCGTCTTCATGGCTCTCTGCTGGACACTTTCCAGTAGTTTCTTGTCCTTCTTGAAGTGGGTGCCCCAGAACTGGATGCAGTATTCCAGATGAAAGGCAGAGTAGAAAGGGAGAGAACCTCCCTCAACCTGCTGGCCACGATCTTTTTAATGCATCCCAGGATGCCACTGGCCTGTTGCATCACCTTTCCAGGGTTGGAGGTGGGGCTGACAGGTCTGTAGTTACCCAGGTCCTCCTTCTTGCCTTCTTTGAGGGCTGGAGTGACACTGGCTTTTTTCCAGTCCTCAGGCACCTCTCCTGTTCTCCAGGACTTTTCAACAATGATGGAGAGTGGTCTATCAATGATTTCTACTAACACTAACCCTTACCATCTGTCAGAACTATGTAACAGCATCTCAATTCCTCCAATGTAGTGACCTTACCCTTCCAGCAAAAAGTTCTAGGCCACAGCAGAGAAATGTGCATTATCTTCCTTTCTTATACTTAGTTCACATACATGGACAATGAGTGTTTGATGATGATATCAGTTACTCTATTGTCTAAAACAAGAGAGGATCCTGTTAGCATCCAGCCTCCTAAAGAAGGAAATTTCCACATGAGACTGTTTTGGTGTGGGACTCAGGGTACAAGTCCAAAGGAAATATATGTCACAATGGCAATACTAAAAGTCTGCAAAGTCAGATTTTGAAGCTGATGAAATGTCAAAACTGCACTTCACAAGCAGAATAGGCAATGAATGAAAGAGAAGCTGGCCAGAACAGAAGGTATGTTCTCTGCTTTAAGAAGGGGCTTAGGACCTAGAGTGGCTGGGTTTTATTCCAGTTTCAGCTGCCCCCTTTCTACGAGGTGTTGGACAAAAGTGTAACAGTAATCACTATACACCAGAGAAGTGGATTGTGTTGTACTATTCTCCTTAAATCTGCTGTCTCTGGAATTGATGCCCACTCTAACCTTAACCTTCTTTTAATACACTTTTCCCAAAACCATTCTGATACATTTTGAAATGAGTCTGTTTCTCATACTCAGGAATGCCTGATAGCAGGCTGTTCAGTGCTAATCTCTTCCACACAACAGCCTCAATTATTAATTTTGCTGCCTGCAATCCTGTCTCCAGGAGCCCTGCCGTCCCGCTGTCTCAGCCTTGCACTGACACTTGTTGCAATGTGTCCTGATGACCATGTGGACAGACAGAAATCAAATAGGTTTTAAGACACTGTACTCTATGCTAAGGTTCAAATCTGCCCCTGGCTGCCTTTTCACCAGAAGAATAATGAGTATGTCATAGTAGCATCTTTATCACCCATCTGAGACCTTGGAGAAGTAGTCTGGTCTGGAAGAAGAGCAGCCAAGATACCTGCAGGAATTGTTTTGAGACGTAAATGTGAACATGTATGCAGCATACATCACAGGCTTATTTCATGGCCTTTTGCAAGGACACTGCATAAGAGCTCACTGCTTTTTTTCCCCCTCTGCACGTGACAGATTCTTGCTATTTTGCAGTATTAGCAAAGAGGGAAAGCACATTTTTCTTGAAGTGTTTTTCCCCTCGTATTTGTGAGAGCACTGGAATCCTCACTGATCTGTGCCTAATGGGAACCACCAGCCAAAATGCTACAGCTGAAGTGAATGACCTTTGCCAACACTGAGTTCGTCTTGCAGAAACCAATGGACAGGGAAAGAGCAAAAGAGCGAGAGACAGCTCCGACAGTAATGGGCTGTAATTGAGTTCTCAGCCTTGCTGTAAGTGCCTTGGTGCGATTGCCTGTGAAAATTGCTCTGTTTTATGCTTTTTTGTTAGGTTCTGTCAAGCCCCATTTAAAATAATGAGGCCCCTTCACTCACTTTCTCTCCGTAGAGTTCGGAGCAGATGAGAGAACTTTCAAAGGAAGAACAAAAACTCATCTGTGGAGAAGAGGGTATGCTGTAAATTACTGACACCCAGGATTCTTGCAGAGGCAGTTAGCCGGGTGTGACCTTGCCAAGGGACAAATCAAACACATGTTATCCAGTTCTTTCAGCCAACGCCTTGTGTTCCCAGGAGGTGCAAACTCATGTTGGATGCCCAACAAAGCTGCATCTCCCTAGCAGCTGATCCAGCTCTTTTATCAAGTGTTTGAATCCACAACACACATCACAGGAGCAGGATGGATATAAAACCTAACGGGTCTTAGAAGACCCTTTATGAAGGTTGTGTTTGAACTGGGAGCAAAGGTTATGTGTAGAGAGGTGCTGAGCACTGGCAACTGTGTATTTCTCCAGTAGAAGCTGAACTGCCCACTGCACCCTTTCTATGTGGGACAGCTCTAGCATGAAGTGATTGATCCCATCACCAGGTGTGCTCTCTAACTATTCACAATTGCCTTGCGTGCAATAACCTGCACATCCTACAATATCAATTAGTAAATCCTGTAACTACAGAGAGTAACTAAAAGGATATTTTGCCTTCATAGAACTCCTCTTAATCCATCCTGAAAAAAAAATCTAAAATAGTCATGCTTTGTTTTACAGTCTTTAACCATTTTTAATGAGTCAAAAGATCACTGGAGGTGTTCAGGAAAAGACTGCATGGGGCGGTTGGTGCCATGGTTTAGCTGATTAGAGTGTGTTGGATGATAGGTTGGACTTAATCTCAAAGGTCTTTTCCTCGTCTATTCCTTTCCTTTCCTTTCCTTTCCTTTCCTTTCCTTTCCTTTCCTTTCCTTTCCTTTCCTTTCCTTTCCTTTCCTCCTCTTCCTTTCCTTTCCTTTCCTTTCCTTTTCTTCCTGTCCTTTCCTTTCCTGTTCTGTCCTTTCCTTTCCTTCCTTTCCTTTCCTGTCTTTTCCTTTCCTTTCCTTTCCTTCCTTTCCTCTTTCCTTTCCTTTTCCTTTCCTTCCTTCCTTTCCCTTTCCTGTCCTTTCCTTTCCTTTCCTTTCTTTCCTTCCTTTCCTTTCCTTTCTTTCTTCCTTTCCTTTCCCCTTCCTTCCTTTCCTTTCCTTTCCTTTCCTTTCCTTTCCTTTCCTTTCTTTCCCCTTTCCTTTCCTTCCTTTCCTTTCCTTTCCTTTCTTTCCTTCCTTCCCTTCCCTTTCCTTTACAAACCTTTCCTTCCCTTTCCTTTCTTCCCTTCCTTTTTCCTTTCCTTTCCTTTCCTTTCCCTTTCCTTCCCTTCCCTTCCCTTTCCTTTCTCCCTTCCCTTTCCCTTCCCTACCTTCCTTCCCTTTCCTTCCCTTTCCTTTCCCTTCCTTTCCTTTCCTTTCCTTTCCTTTCCTTCCTTTCCTTCCTTCCCTTCCATTCCATCCATTCCATTCCATTCCATCCCATTCCATTCCATCCATTCCAATTCTATTTTATTCTATTCTTAAAGTAATTTAATAATATCTGAGTGGTTTAGAGAAAGATTTTACATTAACAGTTGTGAAAAAAGTGAAAACATTACTGAAAATACCAATACTTATCCTTTTAGTAAAAAGGTTAATTTCAAATCCCTATTTAATTTAATGCCATTTTTCTTATTAAAAGAAAAATTTGTATTTATATATCTTATATTTATATAGCTTATTAAAAGAAAAATTCTCTTATTAATAGAAAAATTCTCTTATTAAAAGAAAAATTCCACTGGCTCTGCTGCTGGACTGGGCACTGACACGATCACTGTTAGGGCATGACTATCTCTTGAATATAAGATTGTTAGAGGCAAAAATGTTTCTGGAAAGATGGTTCAATCTGAAAATATGAGAAATAGCTCCAAAACTGGATAGGATAGGATAGGATAGAATAGAATAGAACAGAATAGAATAGAATAGAATAGAATAGAATAGAATAGAATAGACCTTTGAGATTATCGAGTCCAACCTATCATCCAACACCATCTAATCAACTAAACCATGGCACCAAGCACCCCATCCAGTCTCTTCCTAAACACCTCCAGTGATGGTGACTCCACCACCTCTGGGCAGCCCATTCCAATGGCAAATAAAACTGATTTCTTATCAGTCTACCTCATTAGAGATTTGGATTTTCTCCAACACAGCCTACCTGTCAGTAGAGAAGGGAAGCTGGAGAAATCAAACAAGATGAGTATTTGCCTTTCCAGGTTGTCACTCAGTTGACTCCTCTCCTTGGATTCCAGTTTCAAGGCAATCTTGCATTGCTATGAGATGATCCACAAAATACACTGTGATTTGTAGGAATGCCCACTTAGGAACAAAGATGATGGGGACAGGCTGAGAGACTGTCTGTGGGTGAGTCGACAAGAGCTGACTCTATTGTTTTTACCATGGGGGGAAGAGAAATGGAAGAAAGTTCTTTCTGATCCAAACAGAAATGAGAAAACTAAGTCTGGACAAAGTAGGCCACCAATGCTTGAATTCCATTAGTGGCTTTGATACACATTCCTTGTGTAACATACAGCTCTGTGTGTGCTGTACTTCTCACTGGTGTGAGAGACGGCTTGTACTTGGAAATGTGTTTGGTTTTCCAACAGGACTCTTTATGTAGCTCAGAACCATTGTTCTGAGACAAAGTGGGCATAGATTCAACTGCTGGTTCTTTTCCTTGTACTAAGAGGGTGGAAAACAGACACAAATCCAGCTGACATCAGTAGCCTTATTGGTGAAAGAAGGCACTCAGGGCTCAAAGGCAGAGTGGTCTAATACTTCTGGGCTGAAGAAAAAAATATCCAGTTGATTTGTCTCTGTCACAACAGTAACAAATTCTAGCGTCTCACCCTTTATAACCCTGTTTTGAGAAAGGGGGATATTCCAAAAAACCTCTGAAGTACACATTTTATTTCTTTTGAGGAATGGGAAACCAAGAGAAATGAGCTGACAGACTGAAAACTTGGTAGAAAAAAAACCAACAGCATAAATACCTGGCAAACAGAGGCCCTGGAAGAATTCATCACATGACATCAATCCTAGCACTAGGCTTGCTGCAATGTATTAACAAACCATTAGATGTCTCTTTGTGCTTTGCAAAGCTCCACACAGGGCACCATCCCTGGGAAAAAAATGGAAAAACAAAGCTGGAACTCAGTCTGTGCAAAAAAACCTTTCTGTCTTTCTGCTTAACCCTCTTGTGGTGGTATTTTGCAAATTCCACTTGTTTAGGAAGGAACATGGCTCTGCAGTTCATGATATCAACAAATTATTGGCATTACATTCTCTGGTAGGCAAAGGCAGTTGGCCAGTGTTAAACTTTGAGACTATAGAGTAGTATGTGTTGCAGCATGTAGACCAACAGTGTGCTCTTGCAAAGTTCTAAAAAGAGGTCCAGCTCTGGGATGGTTTGACCTTACCACCTGCAGTAGGAGAAGATCCTACAACAAGTAAGGCTGCCAGTAAACATAAGCTGCTGTGGTCTGAAGGAGAGCCCGCTGTAAGGTAGCAGCAAACTTCCTTTCCTCTCACAGAGCAAGAAGATGAGTTGTCTCTGCTCTGGATGCTTTCCTCTTCAACCATCTTCTCCTGTGCTGTCAGCAGTTTACCACACTCAGTGTTTCCCTTAGGTACAAAGAAATGAAGTGCAGTTTATTATTAAGTCATAAGTGTAGTTTTATGATCTCTTAATTGGTGAAGAGACAAGAACTGTTTGCTGTTCCAGCTCTGGCCACATGCAGAGCTGAAGAAAGAGAGACAAGGCTGAGTCTGCAAGAAGCCTTGTGATAACTCATTGCTAACAATCCCCAGAGCTGCTGCTTTCCTTCAAACTATTGCTTTGCAGGATTCGTTATGTTTTCTTCCTTCTTCCTTTTGCACACTTTCCTTTTGCTTTTGACAAAGATCCCATTAGCAGTTCTCTCCTTGCTTCTTACTATCTCAGATTCTGGTCATATATTTTTACAGTTTTTCTCCCTGCTTCTGTCTATAACTTTGTTCTTCTGTGTATGAGAGGGCATAAGCAAAGAATTGTGAACTCCAGCATTTTAGTACGGTGTTTATTTGCCTTTTGGATGTTTTATCCTTACAGATATTTATTATGGGTTGTTCTCCTGGCTCTTCTCAGTGTTGGCACTCAGCATCCTCTATACACACACTGATCAGTGAAATTTATATTCAATGCCCTCTCATAATAATAATAATAAAAAGGAGGGAAGATATCTCATTATGCTGTGCATCTTGCACATTTATTAGGAGCTTGGAAGATCTCTTGGCAACAGGGTTGCTGATAGAGTTCTGGAGCCATCAGGTTTGAGACAGAAAGTGGCATTTATCCTGCAATGACAAAGGCTTCATTCCCATCTCACTGTAGCTTATTGTCAGTTGTCTGGTTGCTTTCATTAAGGCAATGTTTTGTGCTATTTTTTTTACTTCACTTACATTGCCCATGTACATTTTAAATGCTGTCCATCTCATTGCTCAGGGCTTGCTGCAGCACAAGACTTACATGAACTATGGCTTCAAGATGTCTGTGAAAGAAGTGGAGATCTAGGAACGTCCATCAAATTTTAGCAACTTGGGTTGAATGGTAGTGTAGAACCAGAGAAAATAATATGCTAGTGGTATGAGCTGTGCCACAGAAACACAGAGGGGCTAGAGATCAGAATTCTCTGCAAGCACTTCTTGCTGTCAAATTTTACAGTGAGTGTAGCTGATACTACTCACATTTGCAAACAAGCAGAAGAGTAGGACAGAAATCATTTAACCTAAGCTCTGGTTGGCTGTCTGCTTCCCAAGCTGTGCCAGGGGAAGTTTAGGCTGGAGGTGAGGAGAAAGTTCTTCCAGAGAGAGTAATTGGCCACTGGAATGTGCTGCCCAGGGAGGTGGTGGAGTCACACCCCTGGAGGTGTTCAAGAGGGGATTGGGTGCGGCACTGGTGCCATGGTTTAGTTAGTCATGAGGTAGGGGTAGGTTGGCTGATGATATACAATTACAATACAATCAGGTTGAAGGACTTGATATCGGGCTATAATGAATACAATACTACAAACAATACAATACAATACTTACAACCCACTACAACTAAAAACTAAAATGAGGTCTTTTCCAATTATGATTCTGATCATGAGAGCCAAGCAGAGAACCAAGCTAAAAGAGGAAAAACAGTACAGAACAGTCAGAGGAAATTCTTGCAACAAAATCAGTGCCACACAGGTAATTAAGAGGTACATTTTCATAAAGCTGTCCAGGGACTAGGATGAAGCTGCCTGTTCATTTTACCTGAAGCCACTCCCTGACTTGAAATTTCTCTGAAAAGCTAGCAAAGTAACATGCTTTGCCACATGTCTCTGACATATTCTACTGTGAGAGTGTTCACTGCAATAGAGGCAGGAATTTGGAGCCTTACTATCTGTTTGCTGCATCATCTCCTAGGGGACAGATCCAATATCCTATTATTACTATTGGACTCAACTTAAGAGGCAGTTTTGTCTCTCTAGAGTCAATTATTTCTCAGAAGTGACTTGACTTTGGCCATGTGAGAACCGACCTATACAGGCTTCATTAGCATTGTAACTGCAGACAGATTGCACCTCTGTCATTCTTTGTTTGAAGATTAGTTCTAGGAGGAAGGTTTACATGCAGAAAAAAAGCAGTTTGAAACCATTGCCTTTCGTCCTGTGACTACTTGAGGTGGTTTGGATTCAGTGAGTTTGGCAGAGCTCTAGGGAGCAAGAAGACTGTGGCAAAAGAAAGATTATAACAAATCCCTTCAGTTTTTAACTGCAATCTGGATTTCAGGCCTTAGCTTGGATATTTGGGAAACATAGAAGGAACACATGAGTTCCTAACACTAAAACCTGGGAAGCAGAAAAACATTTAGGGGGAAGGCTTTCTTTCATTTTGCTATGAAGCACTTGGCACAATCTTCTTTATATGCCAACTTGAAAGAGCCTGTCTCTCAAGCCTCTGATCCCAGCTTTAATTAAACTCTGCTCAAAACTCAGTCTCAGTGGCCCTCACGAGAGGCTATGCAGCAGCCTGCAAAAGCAATTCAGGGGGAGAGGTGAGAGTCAGGAGAGTGGTGGAAGTATCACTTCAATCTGGGTTATTTTTATACTGCTCTCATCAGCACAGTACCAGCACACCTTCCGCTAGCACAACAAGCTGCACAATTAGCATCTTGTAACTGTGCCTCTTTCTCCTCCCTCCCACCTCCCTGTGCACAGGGGGGGGTTGTTTTGAACAAAATACTTTATATGCAGAGCTATATAGGTTTTCAGTAACCTCTACTAAGATGCTGGGCTACCAGTGGCTTAAACCAAAGCATTCTGGCAACACAAAACATCACAAGTGTGATACTTATGTCTTCTTTGGAAATAAAAAAATAAAGCAACCCACCCCAGACACACATTGACAGCTTCCAGCATAGTCAGTGCTAGCTGGGAATATACAAGAGCCATTTCCTAACAGTGCTGCTGGAAAGGTAGACAACCATGTCGGTATAATAGGCAAGAGGTAAAGGCCATGTAGGTGTGTTTGATGAGTGGAAGTGGCAAGTCTGCTCCCAAGGACCCCATATTCCTCAAAGCAGTGAAGCAGACAGGGAAGTAAGGCTGAAATAGAGAAAAATGAGAAGTGAAACTATAATGCACAGCTAAGCAGAAATTTTGGGGGGGAGGCTTGAATAGGGGGAATACTGTAGGCCTAACATGTCTGTCTCCTTCAGTGCCATTTGATCTCTAATTGCTGCAGCAGCTTTGATGGGCTATGATCCCCACTGTGGCTTTGAGATGAAGTAAAATATGGGCAAAGTAGGAACTCATTGATTCTGGTACATAATTCATAAAACTTCTCTGTAAAAGATCCAGTTCATGAATTCCAACTTGATGAAATATTCAAGGGAAGATAAATATATTTGCAGGTATTAGACTTCCTGGCACTTAAAATCTCTCAGGACATTGTGCCAGAGAGTTCCCAGCCATGTTAATCACATTGTGCTATGAGTAACCTGCTGCAGAGTGCACACCTGCCAGCTGAGGAGAGCTAGGAGAGCAGGCAGCCAGAGAACCATGGATGGCACTAAAATCACTGTGCAGTGTCTACAGGGCTGGTGGCCAAGAATGGGATGCAAAGCTTCTGAGATAGAAATGTTTGTCTTCTGTGGGTCTAGCTCCTAGAGTCACCATCATCTGAAGGCAGCTTAGCGCATGCTATGAACTGCTTTATGAAAGAACATGTAACAGTGAGAAATCTGGGAAAACCTTCAGAAAATGTGTCCTCTGAGTGGAGCCACTTGGCTGTGCTGTGCTGTCCTGTCCTGGGCACATGCTGCATGTTTGTGAGTCATTGAAGACTGGGGTGAATAAGGCACTAATAAGGTCCTGAATAGGTGGAGGAGGGCACCAGCCACCAAGCAGACATTTGCTATCAGTGACCTCCCTGGTATATTCTCACAGTCATCATCAAAGTCCGAAGGGGGAAACCCCTGGGAAAGTTCTGATGGAATCTCTCTTCCTGTGCACCAGGGGCCTGAGCTGACTGTGGTCACCACTACTCGGTAGGCACTCACATTTCCCGGTCCAGGAGAGGTACATCTAAGACCTGCTACTCTCAGTCCCAAGGACACCACCTTCAACATCTCAGAGTCCTTCATGATATCAGCAACCCACAACCCTCACAAAGCATCATCATTGAAGACACAGATGCAGAGACTTTCTCTTTTAAAGAGACAGTCTTTGAGGCCTTGCCATGATAATCAAGTCCATTGCACCTCACTCATCAGAAAGTTGTACCAGTGTTTACAATGTGGTTACCTGCTGAAATATGAGCAAAGTTTAAGATGGTAGAGATTGGAATCATAAAATCACAGAATGGTAGGGTCGGAATGGACACTCTGGGGATCATCCTTTGAGCTGCAGACTTTGAGGGCTTAGAAAGTGTCAGAAAAGTGTCTAAGGTCCAACAATCCAAGGACTTCTTGGTGTTGTTCAGTTTATGAACTACTCCATGCTTAGAGATGCACAGGAAGGAAAAAAAAAATCTATATCCTCCTATTCCTGGATTAAAGATTCCTTACCTTGCCTGATTTTTTAGCTGTATATATCAGAGTATTAAGATCAGGCTTATAGCTGTTTTCTCACTGCTCTTTTTGGGTAGGAATTAAAAGTTTGGAATATATGGTGTCAAAATGCAAGGATGAGTCTGTGATGACCTCAATACAGTAATATCCTAGTGGTTATAATAAGCACAAACTTCTTCCTCAGGAGCTGAGTAACTGAGAAAACAGGGGTTGCAAACCAGAAACTGTGGGGATTCAGCAACACTACAGGAGAAAAAATGTTGAAGATACTCTGAGAAGGTTTTGCAGGGGGCCTACAAGAAGGCTGGGGAGGGACTTTTCAGAACATAAGGTAGTGATAGGACTAGGGGGAATGGAATGAAGTGGCTGGGGTGGGGAGATCAGGCTAGAGTGAGAGGAGCAAGTTCTTCCCCATGAGAGTGGTGTGAAGCCTGGAAGGTTGTCGAGGGAGGTGGTTGAGGCCCCGTCCCTGGAGGTGTTTAAGACAGGCTGGATGAGGCTCGTCCAGCCTGATCTAGTGTAGAGTGTCCCTGCCCACGGCAGGGGGTTGGAACTAGATGATCCTTGTGGGTCCCTTCCAACCCTGACTGAAACTATGAACTATGAAGAAATCATCAAGGATTGGTGGTTTGTTCCAATAGCATTTAAGGAATTGCTTCTTTGTAGGTTTCCTAATTTGTGATGGAAAACCTTTTCACTGGAATTCTGGTCAGAAATTCACTGATGTCTTGGAGAGGTATTCATATGCTGCTAAGCAGCCAGGGGAAGTTTAGGCTCAGGGTGAGGAGAATGTTCTTCACAGAGAGGGTTGTTAGCTGTTGGAATGTGCTGCCCAGGGAGGTGGTGGAGTCACTGTCCCTGGAGGTGTTCAAGAGGGGATTGGATGTGGCCCTTGGTGCCACGGTTTAGTAGTCATGAGGTCTTGGGCGACAGGTTGGACTTGATGATCTTTGAGGTCTTTTCCAAGCTTATTGATTCTGTGATTCTATATATGTAACTACAAAGCTAACCAAGCACATTTGGTAAGTCAGAGAAGATGTGCTCTGCCCTGACAGCCACCTGGGTGCAGAGTGATGGGAATCAGATCATACTTTCTTCAGATCAGCAAAGAATGAAACAGCTGATATTGGTATAGAAATGGGAAGAATTTCAAATAACTTCACTGCTGATTGAGAAGATTATAAAGTTTCTACAAATTTTCTACATATATTTTTTTCTGTGTGATTTTTTTGTTTGCCCTTTCTTTTTTTTAAGCTAAATCTCTCATTAAATTCTTTAGATATCATCTTTCCTGATCTCCAGATTCCAGCCTCAGAAGAGGAAAAGCTTTTAAGGTCAAGAATCAGTTATAAGAGAATTGCAATCAATGTCCTTAGGAACACAAAGATTGTCTTAGTTACCATTTATCCTCTTCCATTATTAATGAAGCTGATGGGCCTAGAGTAAAGACAAACAGGAGCAGGAAATACTGTTGCCAAACATCTTAAAAGGTTTTCATCTGGAGTACTGAGTACTTGCATTCCAGAGAGCACAGAATAATTTATTTATCTTTTCAGTAGTTATACTCTTTCATTCAATATAGTTGTGAGTTGGTTATAGTATTACACTAGTGCAAACAGATCCATAGAGAGTCTATTTACTTTCAAAGTGTAGTAACCTATGTGTGCACACTGCAAGATAGGCTAATTTAGCTAAAAATAAAGGAAATCACTCTGCTCTTCCTTTTCCATACTGAGTGAAGGGAGAGAGCTTGTAAGCAGTCCAACTCGTGGCATTTAAGTATAACCGTTTTCACTCCACAGGTGACCTAACCATATCAGGTAGTGATAGGACTGGGGGGAATGGGAATGAAGCTGGAGGTAGGGAGATTCAGGCTGGATGTGAGGAGAGGAGGAGTTCTACCATGAGAGTGGTGAAGCCCTGGAATGGGTTGTCCAGGGAGGGGTGAGGTCCCCGTCCCTGGGAGGTGTTTAAGACCAGGCTGGATGAGGCTCTGGCCCAGCCTGATCTAGTGGGAGTGTCCCTGCCCATGGCAGGGGGGTTGGAACTAGATGATCCTTGTGGTCCCTTCCAACCCTGACTGATACTATGATACTATGATACTACTATGATACTATGATATTAGCACTATTCTTGGAAATACCCCCATGACTAGAGCATTTTTTGACACAGTGACATTGAGGAAGGTTAAATCTGGCTTTCACAACCAAGTGCATTTATAATGGCTTAGTTAAACTGCATTAAGTCCTTGCACAGCCTCTGCAAAATGGAAGTGAGTAAAATGAACTGAATAAAAGCTACGTCTGTTCTAAGAAACATCCATCACCAGGTCAGAATGCAATCAAATGGGCTTTAAAAGCAAAACACAGATTTCTGCTTAATTTCCCCCCCCCCCCCCCTGCATATCACTGTATGGACAATATTCTTTAAGAGCTAGCACAAGCTAGATCCCCTGCTGTAAGTTTATACCCGCTTTGCAGTGTACCACTTTTACCAAGGACAGATCTTGAGAGTTTAAAGCCTCTGCCCTGGAATTGCTGATCTGGTATCTACAAAGCCCTAGCTATTGCAGTGAAAATTGCAGAGGGATCTCAGTTTACCAGACCTTGCTGACTAGCCTATACACAAGCCAGAGAGGTTAATCATTATCAAGTGGAAGTGGTCAATTTTTTCACCTCTCTTTTCACTCTTTTCAGAAAGAAACAAAGGATCTTTTTGTTTGGTAAACAGTGCCAAGTGATGTTTTCTGTATTTGTCTAAAAAAAAACCCCAAACATTTCCTTTGTTGGTGTTTCTATCTGGTCTGGAGATATTCAGTAGGTGGAAATAACAGTTATCTCAGTATTTCACTTCTGACTTTAGAATAATTATGGCTGTGACTAAATATAGAAATAAAATGAAGACTATCAAAAGACCACTACGGGGGGGTGCATGGAGGAAGCTGGTTTTGAAAAAGACTTATGCTGAAATAATTGCAGAGGCTTTCTCATCATCAGAGCCATGAGGCATTGCAGCAGACAGAAAAGGAAGAAAAGTGCTGGTCACTGCCAGGTCACAGTCACAGTTGCTTGCTCACAGCTTGCTCGATGGTATTCATCCTTGTGTTTCCTTCCTTGACAAGCTGGATAAGGAAGAGCATACAGATGTTTAATGTAATATTTACAGAAGCTTTTTGCTCATCTTGACCTCTTTGAAAGTTCTGAATTGCTGTGAAGAGGGAAAATGCTATTTGAAAGAAACTTAGGATGCCATAAGGTGGGCTTTCTCTTAGTGTGTT